>JAFLJL010017176.1:0-20000 GCA_018398815.1 Conus ventricosus | reverse complement strand
GTATGCACTGTCCACTGTCATCAGTTAGTGTGCAGCAGGGGAGAGATGGTATGCACTGTATATTGTCATCAGTTAGTGTGCAGCAGGGCAGAGATGGTATGCACTGTATATTGTCATCAGTTAGTGTGCAGCAGGGCAGAGATGGTATGCACTGTCCTTTGTCATCAGTTAGTGTGCAGCAGGGCAGAGATGGTATGCACTGTCCTTTGTCATCAGTTAGTGTGTAGCAGGGCAGAGATGGTATGCACTGTATATTGTCATCAGTTAGTGTGCAGCAGGGCAGAGATGGTATGCACTGTCCATTGTCATCAGTTAGCGTGCAGCAGGGCAAGATGGTATGCACTGTATATTGTCATCAGTTAGTGTGCAGCAGGGGAGAGATGGTATGCACTGTCCCTTGTCATCAGTTAGTGTGCAGCAGGGCAGAGATGGTATGCACTGTCCACTGTCATCAGTTAGTGTGCAGCAGGGTAGAGATGGTATGCACTGTCCACTGTCATCAGTTAGTGTGTAGCAGGGCAGAGATGGTATGCCCAATCCAGTCATGGACATTTGCCATCCAGAACTTCCTGTCTGAATCTGGAATGTCACCTGTAAGAAAGTGTCAACAACCTGGATTGATATCTCTCTGAAAAAAAACAGAGGCCATTCTGTCAGAGTGTAGACTGGTAGTGTAGACATTGCAGACATACAGGCTGTTGGGGTCTTCACAGGGTTGACATTGCAGACATACAGACTGTTGGGGTCTTCACAGGGTTGACATTGCAGACATACAGGCTGTTGGGGTCTTCACAGGGTTGACATTGCAGACATACAGGCTGTTGGGGTCTTCACAGGTTTGACATTGTAGACATACAGGCTGTTGGGGTCTTCACAGGGTTGACATTGCAGACATACAGGCTGTTGGGGTCTTCACAGGGTTGACATTGCAGACATACAGGCTGTTGGGGTCTTCACAGGGTTGACATTGCAGACATACAGGCTGTTGGGGTCTTCATAGGGTTGACATTGCAGACATACAGACTGTTGGGGTCTTCACAGGGTTGACATTGCAGACATACAGGCTGTCTTCACAGGGTTGACATTGCAGACATACAGGCTGTCTTCACAGGTTGACATTGCAGACATACAGGCTGTTGGGGTCTTCACAGGGTTGACATTGCAGACATACAGGCTGTCTTCACAGGGTTGACATTGCAGACATACAGGCTGTTGGGGTCTTCACAGGGTTGACATTGCAGACATACAGGCTGTTGGGGTCTTCACAGGGTTGACATTGCAGACATACAGGCTGTTGGGGTCTTCATAGGGTTGACATTGCAGACATACAGGCTGTCTTCACAGGGTTGACATTGCAGACATACAGCCTGTTGGGGTCTTCACAGGGTTGACAGTGCAGACATACAGGCTGTTGGGGTCTTCACAGGGTTGACATTGCAGACATACAGGCTGTTGGGTCTTCACAGGGTTGACATTGCAGACATACAGGCTGTTGGGGTCTTCACAGGGTTGACATTGCAGACATACAGGCTGTTGGGGTCTTCACAGGGTTGACATTGCAGACATACAGGCTGTCTTCACAGGGTTGACATTGCAGACATACAGGCTGTCTTCACAGGTTGACATTGCAGACATACAGGCTGTCTTCACAGGGTTGACATTGCAGACATACAGGCTGTCTTCACATGGTTGACATTGCAGACATACAGGCTGTTGGGGTCTTCATAGGGTTGATGTTGTTGACATACAGGCTGTTGGGGTCTTCACAGGGTTGACATTGCAGACATACAGGCTGTTGGGGTCTTCACAGGGTTGACATTGCAGACATACAGGCTGTCTTCACAGGGTTGACATTGCAGACATACAGACTGTTGGGGTCTTCACAGGGTTGACATTGCAGACACACATTCTGTTGGGGTCTTCACAGGGTTGACATTGCAGACATACAGGCTGTCTTCACAGGGTTGACATTGCAGACATACAGGCTGTTGGGGTCTTCACAGGGTTGACATTGCAGACACACATTCTGTTGGGGTCTTCACAGGGTTGACATTGCAAACGTACAGGGACATCTTTTTGACATTAAGGTGGTGTTTATTGTGGCCGGCAGTTAAGTGTGAGAATCAAGTGAAAGTTGGAACTGAGCTTCACATAACAACACCATTAGCAGGAAAGAACTGCTTGGCAGAGTTATCTCAAAGGGGACTTAAGTGTGCAAAACTATATCAGCATTGTATGAGGGTACCAAAAAAAAGTTGTTTTTTTACTTTTGTTTTGAGCTCTTCTTGAATTCTCTTTGGTTTCATGGAAACCGATGAAGCTTGCTAGAAGGAACATGGGCTGTTCAGCGGGCAAAGGGCCACGACTCTCTGTCAACAGGAAGACTATAGTGGCTTGCTTGTTGGTGTTCATGATGCTAGTGGCAGAGGTGTCACCAGTTCAGTCCTTATGTTGTTGATCCCAGTAATGTTGGCCTGCCTCTGACATGTTCACTGTCCGCTGTACCCTGTAAGATGATCTTGTATAGAGTCATAATGAGATACATGCCCACATCCATACCAGCTCAGTAACTCTCCCAGTATGAAATGGAAGTATGTCTGTCAGTGTTTCTTTGTGGCCATCAGTAATCATGAAACATATAATTCTTTCACCATTTATTCATGACTAGATTGTCTTGTTAGAGAGAGGGAAGAGGAGAGAGAGAGAGAGAGAGAGAGAGAGAGAGAGAGAGAGAGAGAGAGAGAGAGAGAGGAGACAGCCACACAAAGACAGACAGATTGAAGGGAGAAAGGGAGGAACAAAGAGAGAGAGAGAGAGGTGCCAAGTGTTTGTAGAAGAGACCAAGCTATAAACATTGTGAGTGCTTTGCCTGTGTCAGGCAGCCATTCAGGACTTCCTGGACACTCTCTGCAAGAAACTGCCCTCACACATCACGCCCCAGTGTCTGTCCTTTGTCAACGAGTATGCAGCTGTGGTGGTGAAGCTGCTGGTGCAAGAGGAGCTGGAACCCCATCAAGTGTGCCTGGCTCTGAGGCAGTGCCCGTCTTCTGCAGGTAGGGCGGCTACAGGCGCTGTCCTGGGTGGACATGGATCCTGAACTCTGCCGGAGTGGAACAGCCTATTTAGAAGTGAAGGCCTGTGCTGCACTGTCTTTGGTTAAATGATAGACAGATAGCAAGAGGGAGAGTTAGACAGATACAGTCTGTCTTCTTGTTTGTTTGTCTGTCTAACTCTCCCTCTCGCTATCTGTCTCTCTCTCTCTCTCTCTCTCTCTCTCTCTCTCTCTCTTCAAAAACCATGCAAGTTATTTCTTATCTAGGTCAATGGGACATGTGAGGATGTAACATTGATTTTGCAAGGAGTCTTCTTTAACCCCATTTGACTGGAACATGTGACTCTCAGGCCCATTGTGGGTGCAAGGAATGGACTGTTGGCATCACACCTGACTGATCAGAGCAACTTTGGGGATGCATTTTGATCATTTGTTAAAGTGGTCTTTGAAGTCAAATATAACTGAAAGGTGTGGATCTTGAGGCCAGGTCTGACTTAAAAGGGGTGACTATTGAGACTGAACTTGATAGAAAGGGGTGAGAGAGGGTGAGTCTTGAGACTGAACTTGACTGAAAGGGGTGAGAAAGGGGGTGACTATTGAGACTGAACTTGACAGAAAGGGGTGAGAAAGGGGTGACTATTGAGATTGGACTTGACAGAAAGGGGTGAGAAAGGGTGAGTCTTGAGACTAGACTGAAAGAGGCAATACTTCAGACGATATGTGATTGAAAGGGGCGACTCCTAAAACTATACGTGACTGAAAGGGGCGACTCCTAAAACTATACATGACTGAAAACTATACGTGACTGAAAGTTGTGACTGTAAAATATATGTGACTGAAGGGGGCAACTGTAAAACTATATGTGACTGAAAGGTGTGACTGTAAAACTATATGTGACTGAAAGGTGTGACTGTAAAACTATATGTGATTGAAGGGGGCAACTGTAAAACTATATGTGACTGAAAGGTGTGACTGTAAAACTATACGTGAGTGAAAGGGGCAACTGTAAAACTATATGTGACTGAAAGGGGCAACTGTAAAACTATATGTGACTGAAAGGTGTGACTGTTGAGGGTAAACCTGACTGAAAGGGCGACTCTCGAGGCTGAATGTGACTGACTTGACTGAGAAAGGGTGACTCATGAGACTGAATGTGACTGACTTGACTGAGAAAGGGTGACTCATGAGACTGAATGTGACTGACTTGACTGAGAAAGGGTGACTCATGAGACTGAATGTGACTGACTTGACTGAGAAAGGGTGACTCATGAGACTGAATGTGACTGACTTGACTGAGAAAGGGCGACTCATGAGACTGAATGTGACTGACTTGACTGAGGAAGGGTGACTCATGAGACTGAATGTGACTGACTTGACTGAGAAAGGGTGACTCGTGAGACTGAATGTGACTGACTTGACTGAGAAAGGGTGACTCGTGAGACTGAATGTGACTGACTTGACTGAGAAAAGGTGACTCGTGAGACTGAATGTGACTGACTTGACAGAGAAAGGGTGACTCATGAGACTGAATGTGACTGACTTGACTGAGAAAGGATGACTCGTGAGACTAAATGTGACTGACTTGACTGAGAAAGGTATGACTCGTGAGACTGAATGTGACTGACTAGACTGAGAAAGGGAGCATAGAGGACCATAGACGCCGACAGGGTGAACTTCAAGCTTCACTCCGAGAGCAGAGCATAGAGGACCATAGACGCTGACAGGGTGAACTTCAAGCTTCACTCTGAGAGCAGAGCATAGAGGACCATAGATGCTGACAGGGTGAACTTCAAGCTTCACTGGATACTCTGTCCTAGCATGAACCATGCCAGAGAGGTTGTGTGGAAGCAGTCCTCTCATTCAGCCTTTGATTCTCTCCACTAAGGGTAGGACCAGGCCAGAGAGGTTGTGTGGAAGCAGTCCTCTCATTCAGCCATTGACACTCTCCACTAGATAAGATAAGATAAGATAATGTTGCTTATAGCCCAGTCGACCGCAGAGGGCCACATCAGGGCTGTCACCACGTTAAAATCAACTCACCAGTCATTTAAAAAAAAAAAAAAAAAAAAAAAAAAAAAAAAAACTTTCACACATCTCGTTAAATGACATCGTCTACAAACGAACCAGAAACTTTGTTAAAAATCCTTCTTCCGTAAAATCTCAAATCAGATGAAAAATGTTAATTTCTCTCAAAAACCCAAGGATCACGTCAGGCGGACATCCCTGAACAGGATCTTCATGGACTCCGCTGTAAAATGTTTGTGTCTCACATCGTGCAAGTCCCAACACTCTAAAAGAACATGTTTCATTGTGAGTGGTGCATGACATGGAATGCACCACGGAGCTTCTTCACTCTTTAAAAGGTAAGAATGGGTAAAATACGAATGGCCGGTGTGCAGCCGGCACAGAACCGTTTCCTCTTTACGACCACCCGACGTAGATGGGAGGAAGTCTTTAAGGTTTGGACGGATCTGAAAGAGTTTGTTATTCGTCTGTGTGTTCCAATCCTCCTGCCAGAGGTCTCTCACACACTCTCCACTAAGGGTAGGATCGTGCCAGAGAGGTTGTGTGGAAGCAGTCCTCTCATTCAGCCATTGATACTCTCCACTAAGGGTAGGACCAGGCCAGAGAGGTTGTGTGGAAGCAGTCCTCTCATTCAGCCATTTATACTCTCCACTAAGGGTAGGAGCAGACCAGAACCGAGAAACTTCACAGTGACTGAATTCTAATATATGGACACAACTCATGTAGTTCACAGTGACTGAATTCTAACATCATATGGACACGACTCATGTAGTTCACAGTGACTGAATTCTAACATCATATGGACACAACTCATGTAGTTCACAGTGACTGAATTCTAACATCATATGGACACGACTCATGTAGTTCACAGTGACTGAATTCTAACATCATATGGACACAACTCGTGTAGTTCACAGTGACTGAATTCTAACATCATATGGACACAACTCATGTAGTTCACAGTGACTGAATTCTAACATCATATGGACACAACTCATGTAGTTCACAGTGGGTAGTTTAATAATCAGCGTTTTGGATCGATAAATTCAATGTTTAATGCTTGAAAGTTGTTTTGGATTATGAAGAAAAACTGGTTGTATGTGTTGCTGCACACTGACATTGGGGAGCCAGTGCTGTTACCAGAGCACTGTTCTGGACCTGGTAGTCTGCATTGTGTGTGGAAAATGGCAACCAAGGGATCAAGCAGGTCTTCAGTGGTTTAAAGCTTTTATGATTTTGCAGCTTGAACTTTGGTGATGGTTTTAGCAAAATAACCTATCAGCAAAGAGAATTGCTGACAGATCTTCAAAGTCTTATGCTGAACATATTGTGAATATTATTTTTGTGTTACAGTTACAGAATTCAGTGTGCCAACAGGAGGTGTGCCAGGAATCTTTTGCACTGTGTGTGAAGTGCTGGTGGGAATGCTGGAGGTTCAGCTTGCTAAAAACGTGACTGAGGTTTGTGTTTGTGTGTGTGTGTGTGTGTGTGTGTGTGTGTGTGTGTGTGTGTGCGCGCGCGCGCGCGATATTTGGGGCATGTGAATATATGTATATTATCTGCATAGGGTCTGTATGAGTGTTAGTGTGAATGTATATGTGTGTGTATGTGTGTGTTTGCATGTATGTGTGTGCATGCATGTTTATAAGTTTGTGTGTGTGTGTGTGCGACGCATGCGCGCACATGTGTGTGTATGTGTGTGTGCATGCAATATTTGGGGCATGTGAATACATGCATTTTATCTGCATAGGGTCTGTATGAGTGTGTGTGTATATGTACGTGTGTGAATCTGTGTGTTTGCATGTATGTGTGAGCATGCGTGTTTATGAGTGTGTGTGTGTGTGTGTGTGTGTGTGTGTGTGTGTGTGTGTGTGTGTGTGTGTGTGTGTGTGAACAGTGTTTGCAGGTTCACATAAGTAGTAATTATTGGCTCTCTACAGTATTGATGATGACTTCAATGTTGTTGTTTTTTTTATAAATCTTGCTCATTTTCATTGATATAAGTGAAAAAAAGAATATAAGCTAATCTCTATGCCAGGTGGACAAATAATACAACAAATACTAGCGATTATTGATGAACCATGAGTATGTCATTGCCTGGTAACCATCAGCCTTGCCCTGTGATTTTCTTCAGCACCTTGAACCAGTGCATTATTGTTTGTCAAACATCAGTCAGCTTGTTGTTTGTCAAACATCAGTCAGCTTGTTGTTTGTCAAACATCAGTCAGCTTGTTGTTTGTCAAACATCAGTCAGCTTGTTGTTTGTCAAACATCAGTCAGCTTGTTGTTTGTCAAAAAGCAGTCAGCTAAACTGTTGAGTGTCTTGACTTCCGTGTTGACATTCCATGTCGACAGTGCTCCTACAAATTAATCTGAATGTGGATGACGTTTATATCTTACTTTCATCTGTACCTGTTGACAGTGCTCCTACAAATTAATCTGAATGTGCATGGTTTTTATCATACTTTCATCTGTATCTGTTGGCAGTAGTACACACTTTACAGGATGATGCACCCATGTGTCTTAAAATTATATGTTGTCAACCATGGGGTCAGGACTGTCATACCCTTTTACATCTATACATCTCTTTAGTCCGATCAAAATTGACATATGGGCAGGAAGTGTATTTCTCTGCGCCTAATTCTCTTTGAATAGATTGCAAAGCTTAGACAGTAAGGCCATGAAATTAGCTCTGGGAGTCCCAGTTCATACAAACACTCATAGATGTTATAAAGAAACAAATATATTACCACTAAATGAGAAGCGAATATTGGATGTATCCAAATATATTGTCAGAAGTCTTTCTGTTGAAAATTCAGTTACTGAAGAAATACTGATAGATTCCAGTAAAGATTTTCCTAAGAGGTCTAAAAACATGTCACATATTCAACCAATTAGAAACTACACATCTGACTTTATGTCACATTGTAATATTGATATTACTGCTATACCAGAATTTCCTGTGGTACCTACAATGCCTCCTTGGGAGCACCTAAATGCTTCTTTTGATTACAAATATACTTCGATAAAGAAAAGTGATAATGTAAATATTTTAACAACTGAAGTTCGTGAACATTTAGAAAACAGCTATCCAAATCATTTAAAAGTGTTTACAGATGGGTCTGTAATGGAATCCTCTGACTGTGGTTCTGGCTTTATTATACCAACTTTAAATGTCAGGAAATCATATTATTTAGGAAAGGGGTTTTCAATCTATACATCAGAATTATATGCAATACTGAAGGCTTTGACTTACATATGTGATACACCAATTGCTTTCTATAAAATTTTACTTTGTGTTGATTCCAAATCTGTTATACAATCACTAGAGCGTTGGGACTGCAAAGCTAGAAAAGATTTGCTTTTTGAAATAAAACATCTACTGCATTGTGTCATAACTCTAGGCATAAGAATTGATTTTTGTTGGGTCCCATCTCACTGTGGCATAAAGTGGAATGAAATAGCAGACGGTCTTGCAAAAGAAGGAGCAAATAGAAATGCTGAAAATTTATTAAACAGTCCCTTAGATTTATCCGCTTGTGAATTAATCCAAATCATGGAAAAATATATACATAAGAAGAATTTAAGTGAAAAAATGTCTAGTTTACCACCGTGTCCCAGGCACATTGTCAGATTAATTCATAAGTTAAGGCTGAATACTTGGAACACTAAATATTCTCATGGTATTACTTGTGTCTGCAGAGAAAACATTTCTGTACATCATCTTTTATTTGAATGCTCAGTGTTGACCACGCTCTATCAGGAGAAAGGTATTGAGATGACAAACTTTGATAATGTTAGTACTGTCTTATATGGTTCCCATGTTGCTGAAATTGCCATGGTTATTTCGCAGTCACCGGTTGCAATATTTTTATAAAGATCAATACTAGGGTATTTCACTTATGTAAGCATGCACATATCAGATGTGGGTTGAAAGTACTCACGTGGATGATAAATTAAGTGTGGAGTTTTATTTATTTATTTATTTATTTATTTTTTTTAAATTATTTTAAAAAAAAAATAAGTGTCTAATATCATCTGGCGATGAAAAGACATTAAATAAACCACTGAACTGAACTGAACTGAACCCATGTGTCTTCCTCCAAACATTAGTCTTTGATCAGCACATGGAACCAGTCCTCCCCTGGCTCTCTGAAAGGTTCCTTTCTCAAACATCCACCTAGCTAGAGGTGTGTGTGTGTGTGTGTGTGTGTGTGTGTGTGTGTGTGTGTGTGTGTGTAGGATTCTTCAACGTCAAGTCTGATTTCAGTGTAGGATTCTTCAACGTCAAGTCTGATTTCAGTGTAGGATTCTTCAACGTCAAGTCTGATTTCAGTGTAGGATTCTTCAACGCCAAGTCTGATTTCAGTGTAGGATTCTTCAACGTCAAGTCTGATTTCAGTGTGGGATTCTTCAACGTCAAGTCTGATTTCAGTGTAGGATTCTTCAACGTCAAGTCTGATTTCAGTGTAGGATTCTTCAACGTCAACAAATGCTTATTCAGCTTCCACTGGTTCTAGGATTTTACACCTTCCAGATTACCCATGGCAAGGCATCAAAAGTTACAACAAAACATACAATATTACAAAACCTCAGTGAAATCACACAATGAAAATTTATAGGAATTGTGTTTAATGTTTTTTTCTGTGATCACCAGTTATTGTGTGGTACTGGGGCTGTTGTTCACAGGCAGATGTGGAGAAAGTCCTGGACACTCTGTGCTTGCTCCTCCCTGCTAATCTGTCCAGTGAGTGCGTCGGTGTCATCAGCGTATATGTGCCGGTCATCATTGATCTTCTGGAACGGGAGTTGCCACCGTCAGAAATCTGCCAGAAAATTGGACTTTGCAATGCCACAGGTGGGTCCAACTGTGTGTCCCATCTGTCCTGTGTAACCCATGTCTCTTGACATTCACACCTCACACACTCGCTCTCACACGTACACTCAAACACACATGCACATGCACATACATGGCCACTCGTTCTCTCATCTGCCCGCCTGCCCGCCAGCATGCAGCACCTATCCACATAGATATGCTCATGCCCACACATGCAGCACCTATCCACATAGATATGCTCATGCCCACACATGCAGCACCCTATCCACATAGATATGCTCATGCCCACACATGCAGCACCTATCCACATAGATATGCTCATGATCACACATGCAGCACCCTATCCACATAGATATGCTCATGCACACACATGTAGCACCCTATCCACATAGATATGCTCATGCATACACATGCAGCACCTATCCACATAGATATGCTCATGCACACACATGCATGCATACACACTGACTAAAGTCAGTTTATAGCTAGATTTCTTTGAATGTGTCAGTCAGTCAGTCAGTCATTCCCTGACCACTGGGGGTCGTTGGGGGGACGTGATGAGGCAGCCGCCGTTTCTGTCCGGGCTCTTCTGCTTGTAGCTGTCGTGAGGAGATCTGGCATGGTCATTTTGGTCCAGTCCTCTGTATTTTCGGACCAGCTCTTTCTCTGCCATCCTCGTCTGCGCCCTCCTTCAATGGTACCTTGAAGGATGGTTTTGGAGAGGGTGTTGTGACGAATGATGTGGCCAAACCATGCCATCTTCCGTCGTTTGACGGTTGCCAGAGGTGGTTCGTGGGGCCCAAGTAGGTTGGTGACCAGGTTCCGCACATAATCATTGGTCTTGTGTTCTTTGTTGGAGATGCGGAGTAGTTTCCTCAGGCACCTGGTCTCAAACGCCTGGATTCTTCTTTCTGTTTCAGCCATCAGTGTCCATGTCTCGCAACCATATAAGAGGATGGAGACCACTAGTGACTTGTAGAGCTGGAATTTTGTGTGGAATTTGATGTTGCTCTTCCACACTCTGTTCAGTCTGGCCATCGCTGCTGATGCGGAGTTGATCCTGATTCGGATTTCTGCTGTGCAGGTGCCATCTTTGTACAGGGTTGCTCACAAGTATCTGAAGCTGGTCACTTCTTCCAGGGGCTCACCATTCATGGTTATGTTGGCACTGCTGTTAGTCGTGCTATTGACCATGACCTTTGACTTCTCTGTGCTGACCTCCATGCCGTAGGCACTTGCTCTTGTGACAAGTCTGTTTTTAAGATCCTGGAGCTCGGTGTTGCTGCTCCCCATGAGGTCGATATCGTCTACGAAACAAAGGTTGCAGACCAGCCTGCCACCAATGCTGATGGAGGTGTGATGTTCTTCGAGGGTCTCTTGCATGATTCTCTCCAGAAAGATGTTAAAAAGTACTGGAAATAGTGGGCACCCTTGCCTGACTCTGACTGTGGTCGGGAAGAACTGGCCCTGCTGGCTGTTGAGGAGTACTGTGCTGCTGGAGTGTTCGTAGAGGGCCTGGATGACTTGGACGAGCCTCTCATCAATGTTGGAGTCTCTGAGAACCTGCCATAGGCCGTTGTGCCACACATGGTCAAATATCTTCTTAAAGTCGATGAAGTTGTGGAAGAGGTCTTTTTGGTGCTGTAGATGCTTTTTAATCAATGGGACTCAGCAGTTGAAAATTTGTTCCACAGTGCTCCACCCTCTTCTAAAACCTGCTTGTTCTTCTGATAGCAGTTCCTCGGCCTTGGATTTCAGTTGGTTGAGGATGATGCGAAGCATGACTTTGCTGGGGTGGCTGATCAGACTTGTAGTCCTGTAGTTTTAGCATTGTTTGAGGTTGCCCTTCTTGGGTAAGGGAATCACCAATGACTGGGTCCACTCTGTTGGCCACTTCATTTCTGTCCAGATCTTCTGACAAAGCATTGTTAGTGCCTCTGTGGTCTCTTTCCCTCCGTATTTCAAAAGCTCAGCTGGGACATTGTCCACTCCTTGGGATTTCCTGGCTTCAGACTCTCTATCGCGGCCTCAACCTCCTCCTTCAGTACTTGGAGACTGTTCTCGCTGTCTGTGGGTCATTGGTTGTCCTGCAAAATGGATGTGTCTGGGTTGAGCTGGTAATTGTAGAGGCCCTCACGGTATTCTGTCCACCTCTTCAGGACTTCTTCATTCTCTGTCTGTAGCTTGCCCTCCTTATCTTCGATGACCACTGATCTTGTCTGGTTGGTCTTATTGAGGGTCTTGAGTGTGTTGTTGGCTTCTTTGCTGTTCCCTGCTTCCATGCCTTTCTCGATTGCTTCGCACTGCTCCTCTATCCAATTTTCCTTGGCAGAAGGAGAAAAGAGGAAGTACTCTTGACCTTCTTCTCTTTCTTTTTTCTTCTTTTTCTTGATCTCTTTTGCGTTCCTTCAGGTTGTTCTCCTTGCATTGCTTATACTGCACTGCACCACACTACAGTACACTGCATTACACCACTGTACATCATGCAGACCACACCGCTTGGCTCTACACGACCCCAGGTTGAGCTACACTGCTCTGCACTGTTGCACCGTGCATTGCACTACGCTACACTACAGCACACTGCATTTCAGCAGTACACTACACTGTGTTACATTACACCACACTGCATCACACAGCACACCACATTATGCTTCACCACATTGCGCTGCACTGCGCTACACTGTATTACATTACACCACACTACATCACACAGCACACCACATTATGCTTCACCACATTGCGCTGCACTGCACTACACTGTATTACATTACACCACACTACATCACACAGCACACCACATTATGCTTCACCACATTGCGCTGCACTGCGCTACACTGTATTACATTACACCACACTGCATCACACAGCACACCACATTATGCTTCACCACATTGCGCTGCACTGTATTAAATTACACCACACTACATCACACACCACACCACATTGTGCTTCACCACATTGCGCTGCACTGCTCTTGCACTGCACTACTGTACACTACATTGCATCATACATACCACACCACATGACGCTGCACTACACCACATTGCATCATACATACCACAGCACATAGCACTGCACTACACCACATTGTGTTATACATACCACACCACATGACGCTGTACTACACCACATTGCATCATACATACCACTACACATGACGCTGCACTACACCACATTGCGTTATAAATACTACACCACATGACGCTGCACTACACCACATTGCATCATACATACCACACCACATGACACTGCACTACACCACATTGCACTGCACTCCTATACACCACATTGCATATACATACCACATGATGCTGCACTACACCACATTGCATCATACACACCACACCACATGACGCTGCACCACACCACATTGCATCATACATTACCACACCACATGATGCTGCACTACACCACATTGCATCATACATACCACACCACATGATGCTGCACTACACCACATTGCATTATACATACCACACCACATGATGCTGCACCACACCACATTGCATCATACATACCACACCACATGACGCTGCACTACACCACATTGCATCCTACATACCACACCACATGACGCTGCACTACACCACATTGCATCATTCACACCACACCACATGACGCTGCACTACATTACATTGCATCATACATACCACACCACATAGCACTGCACTACACCACATTGCATCATACATACCACACCACATGACACTGCATTACACCACATTGCATCATACATACCACATCACATGACACTGCACTACACCACATTGTACTGCACTGCTGTACACCACATTGCATCATACATACCACACCACATGACGCTGCACTACACCACATTGCATCATACATACCACACCACATGACGCTGCACTACACCACATTGTGTTATACATACCACACCACATGACGCTGCACTACACCACATTGCATCATACATACCACACCACATGACACGGCACTACACCACATTGCATCATACATACCACACCACATGATGCTGCACTACACCACATTGCATCATACACACCACACCACATGACACTGCACTGCACCACATTGCACTGCACTACTATACACCACATTGCATCATACATACCACACCACATGACACTGCACTACACCACATTGCATCATACATACCACACCACATGACGCTGCACTACACCACATTGCATCATACACACCACATGACTCTGCACTACACCACATTGCATCATACATACCACACCACATAGCACTGCACTACACCACATTGCGTTATACATACCACACCACATGACGCTGCACTACCATTGCATCATACATACCACACAAATGATGCTGCACTACACCACATTGCATCATACATACCACACCACATGATGCTGCACTACACCACATTGCATCATACATACCACACCACATGACACTGCACTACACCACATTGCATCATACATACCACACCACATGACACTGCACTACACCACATTGCACTGCACTGCTGTACACCACATTGCATCACACATACCACACCACATGATGCTGCACTACACCACATTGCATCATACACACCACACCACATGACCCTGCACTACACCACATTGCACTGCACTGCTGTACGCCACATTGCATCATACATACCACACGACACTGCACTACACCACATTGCATCATACATACCACACCACATGACTGCACTACACCACATTGCATCATACATACCACACCACATGACACTGCAACACAACATTTTGCATCATACACACAACACCACATGATGCTGCACTACACCACATTGCATCATTCATACCACACCACATGACGCTGCACTACACCACATTGCATCATTCATACCACACCACATGATGCTGCACTACACCACATTGCATCATACATACCACAGCACATGATGCTGCACTACACCACATTGCATCATACATACCACACCACATGATGCTGCACTACACCACATTGCATCATACATACCACAGCACATGACACTGCACTACACCACATTGCATCATACATACCACACCACATGACACTGCACTACACCACATTGCACTGCACTGCTGTACACCACATTGCATCACACATACCACACCACATGATGCTGCACTACACCACATTGCATCATACACACCACACCACATGACACTGCACTACACCACATTGCACTGCACTGCTGTACGCCACATATCATCATACATACCACACCACACGACACTGCACTACACCACATTGCATCATACATACCACACCACATGACTGCACTACACCACATTGCATCATACATACCACACCACATGACACTGCACCACACCACATTGCATCATACACACCACACCACATGATGCTGCACTACACCACATTGCATCATTCATACCACACCACATGACGCTGCACTACACCACATTGCATCATTCATACCACACCACATGATGCTGCACTACACCACATTGCATCATACATACCACAGCACATGATGCTGCACTACACCACATTGCATCATACATACCACAGCACATGATGCTGCACTACACCACATTGCATCATACATACCACAGCACATGATGCTGCACTACACCACATTGCATCATACATACCACACCACATAGCACTGCACTACACCACATTGCGTTATACATACCACACCACATGACGCTGCACTACCATTGCATCATACATACCACACCACATGACGCTGCACTACACCACATTGCATCATACATACCACACCACATGACGCTGCACTACACCACATTGCATCATACATACCACACCACATGACACTGCACTACACCACATTGCATCATACATACCACACCACATGACTCTGCACTACACCACATCGCATCATACATACCACACCACATGACACTGCACTACACCACATTGCATCATACATACCACACCACATGACGCTGCACTACACCACATTGCATCATACACACCACATGACTCTGCACTACACCACATTGCATCATACATACCACACCACATAGCACTGCACTACACCACATTGCGTTATACATACCACACCACATGACGCTGCACTACCATTGCATCATACATACCACACCACATGATGCTGCACTACACCACATTGCATCATACATACCACACCACATGATGCTGCACTACACCACATTGCATCATACATACCACACCACATGACACTGCACTACACCACATTGCATCATACATACCACACCACATGACACTGCACTACACCACATTGCACTGCACTGCTGTACACCACATTGCATCACACATACCCACCACATGATGCTGCACTACACCACATTGCATCATACACACCACACCACATGACACTGCACTACACCACATTGCACTGCACTGCTGTACGCCACATTGCATCATACATACCACACGACACTGCACTACACCACATTACATCATACATACCACACCACATGACTGCACTACACCACATTGCATCATACATACCACACCACATGACACTGCAACACAACATTTTGCATCATACACACAACACCACATGATGCTGCACTACACCACATTGCATCATTCATACCACACCACATGACGCTGCACTACACAACATTGCATCATTCATACCACACCACATGATGCTGCACTACACCACATTGCATCATACATACCACAGCACATGATGCTGCACTACACCACATTGCATCATACATACCACACCACATGATGCTGCACTACACCACATTGCATCATACATACCACAGCACATGACACTGCACTACACCACATTGCATCATACATACCACACCACATGACACTGCACTACACCACATTGCACTGCACTGCTGTACACCACATTGCATCACACATACCACACCACATGATGCTGCACTACACCACATTGCATCATACACACCACACCACATGACACTGCACTACACCACATTGCACTGCACTGCTGTACGCCACATATCATCATACATACCACACCACACGACACTGCACTACACCACATTGCATCATACATACCACACCACATGACTGCACTACACCACATTGCATCATACATACCACACCACATGACACTGCACCACACCACATTGCATCATACACACCACACCACATGATGCTGCACTACACCACATTGCATCATTCATACCACACCACATGACGCTGCACTACACCACATTGCATCATTCATACCACACCACATGATGCTGCACTACACCACATTGCATCATACATACCACAGCACATGATGCTGCACTACACCACATTGCATCATACATACCACAGCACATGATGCTGCACTACACCACATTGCATCATACATACCACAGCACATGATGCTGCACTACACCACATTGCATCATACATACCACACCACATAGCACTGCACTACACCACATTGCGTTATACATACCACACCACATGACGCTGCACTACCATTGCATCATACATACCACACCACATGACGCTGCACTACACCACATTGCATCATACATACCACACCACATGACGCTGCACTACACCACATTGCATCATACATACCACACCACATGACACTGCACTACACCACATTGCATCATACATACCACACCACATGACTCTGCACTACACCACATTGCATCATACATACCACACCACATGACACTGCACTACACCACATTGCATCATACATACCACACCACATGACACTGCACTACACCACATTGCACTGCACTGCTGTAACCACATTGCATCACACATACCACACCACATGATGCTGCACTACACCACATTGCATCATACACACCACACCACATGACACTGCACTACACCACATTGCACTGCACTGCTGTACGCCACATATCATCATACATACCACACCACACGACACTGCACTACACCACATTGCATCATACATACCACACCACATGACTGCACTACACCACATTGCATCATACATACCACACCACATGACACTGCACCACACCACATTGCATCATACACACCACACCACATGATGCTGCACTACACCACATTGCATCATTCATACCACACCACATGACGCTGCACTACACCACATTGCATCATTCATACCACACCACATGATGCTGCACTACACCACATTGCATCATACATACCACAGCACATGATGCTGCACTACACCACATTGCATCATACATACCACACCACATGATGCTGCACTACACCACATTGCATCATACATACCACAGCACATGATGCTGCAGTACACCACATTGCATCATACATACCACACCACATGACACTGCACTACACCACATTGCACTGCACTACACATTGCATCATACATACCACACCACATGACACTGCACTACACCACATTGCATCATACATTCCACACCACAGGACTCTGCACTACACCACATTGCATCATACATACCACACCACATGACGCTGCACTACATTACATTGCATCTTACATACCACACCACATGATGCTGCACTACACCACATTGCATCATACATACCACACCACATGATGCTGCACTACACCACATTGCATCATACATAACACACCACATGACACTGCACTACACCACATTGCATCATACATACTACACCACATGACACTGCACTACACCACATTGCATCATACATACTACACCACATGACACTGCACTACACCACATTGCATCATATATACCACACCACATGACACTGCACTACACCACATTGCACTGCACTACTGTACACCACATTGCATCATACACACACCACACACACGACACTGCACTACACCACATTGCATCATACATACCACACACATGATGCTGCACTACACCACATTGCACTGCACTGCTGTACACCACATCGCATCATACATACCACACCACATGACGCTGCACTACATCACATTGCATCATACACACCACACCACATGACGCTGCACTACATCACATTGCATCATACACATCACACCACATGACGCTGCACTACACCACATTGCATCATACACGCCACACCACATGATGCTGCACTACACTGCATTGCATCATACACACCACACCACATGATGCTGCACTACATCACATTGCATCATACACACCACACCACACCACATGACGCTGCACTACACCACATTGCACTGCACTGTACTGCACTGCACTGCGCTATACTACTTTACACCACACTACATCATACATAACAAATCACATTACATTATATTGCATCACATCATACCGCATGGCACAGCACTTCACTGCACTACACTACACCACACTACAATCACACGCGCCATGCTACGTCTAACACGCCATGCTACGTCTAACATGCCATGCTACGTCTAAAACGCCATGCTATGTCTAACACGCCATGCTACGTCTAACACGCCATGCTACGTCACACAACATGACATAAGCTGTACCTCATTGCCCCCACACTGCTCTGTACTACAGCACAAATCTGTGCTACACTATCTACACTGCACTTTACTACACACAACACTGCAGGCTTAATGACTCCAAATGATGTCCAGCCCCAAACTATACTGCTCTGTAGTACACCACAGATCTATGCTACACTTCACTACAGACGACACTGTAGGCTTAACGACTCAGAATGATGATGGCCACATCCAGCCCCCCACTAGTACACCTCAACCCCACATTACACTGTAATATAGACTGTTCTGCAGTTTAATGACCCACAGTGATGTTGGCTGTGTCCAGCCCCAGACTACAACACTACACTGTTCTACAGACAACTGTGTATGCTTAGGACCCACAGTGATGTGGGCTGTGTCCAGCCCCAGACTACAGCACTACACTGTACTACAGACAGCTGTGTAGGCTTAGGACCCACAGTGATGTTGGCTGTGTCCAGCCCCAGACTACAACACTACACTGTACTACAGACAGCTGTGTAGGTTTAATGACCCACACTGATGTGGCTGTGTCCAGCCCCAGACTACAGCACTACACTGTACTACAGACAGCTATGTAGGCTTAGGACCCACAGTGATGTGGGCTGTGTCCAGCCCCAGACTACAGCACTACACTGTACTACAGACAGCTGTGTAGGCTTAGGACCCACAGTGATGTTGGCTGTGTCCAGCCCCAGACTACAGCACTACACTGTACTACAGACAGTTGTGTAGGCTTAGGA
>JAFLJL010017174.1:0-17377 GCA_018398815.1 Conus ventricosus | reverse complement strand
CACCTATCAGCACACACACACACACACACACACAAACCGCGGCCGCTGTTATTTCCACACACCGCTCACACATACACGACACATAATGAAGAACTAAAAGAATGACTTACATTTAAGAGCTGCGGCGAGCAGGCGAAATCAACTGTCGAATTCTCAGGTAAGGTACTCAGTTTAAAATGAATACATCTCTGATCAGCTCTAATTCATCACAGAATTTTTTGCCGTGTCCCTGCCGTGTTATTGGTGAGTTTTGGTCAAGACCAAATAGAGAGAGAGATAGTAAGAGAGTGAGATACGTAGAGAGAGAGAGGGTGATCCCTTCTCTGCCTCTGACCAAAAATGATTTTTGGGCGTTTTTTCTGGACACACGCATACACACAATCTCTCTCTCTCTCTCCTCTCTCTCTCTCATCTCTCTCTCTCTCCCTCTCTCTCCTCTCTCTCTCTCTCTCTCTCTCTCACACACACACACACACACACATACACACGCACGCATAGACACAAAGACACACACACTTTCACTCACATACAGATACACATACATACATAAACACAATCACATACACACACACACACACACACACACACACACACACACACACACACACACACACACACACACACACTAGCACACACATACGCACGCACGCGCTCAAAGAAGCACACAGACATGCACACGTGTACACAATTCACACACACATACACACAATGAGAGAGAGAGAGTGTCGGGGAGGTGTTGATTCTTCTGACAGTTTTGCAAAACAGGCATGCTAAAAATTTGATATCCCCTCACTGTGACGACTTCACCGTGTGACGAGTTCACTGTTAATTGCAAAGAAAAAACAACGGTGAACTCGCCACACATTTTTCAGCTGTGACGACTTCACCGTGTGACGAGTTCACTGGTAGCCGATAAAATGCCAGTTGTTTTGCTCAGAGAAAGAGGCGGCGAATCGTCAACACAATCATGCTGCAAACCAATAATGCAGCTTTTTTACGCTTGCGCTACCTGACCTTGCTTGATGTAAACAAAGCGAAAAAATACTGAATATCATTCTCCAACCCCAGTCAAGAGATAATATACCACAATCATAGAGATTTCTTGATCATGACAAAATTCTTGTTAATCCAATAGTGCGATTTACTGACCTCCAACTGTATGTGAACAGATAAAATATGAAAGATCCAGCGAGCGTGAGCCAATCGCCAACACACACGTTTCCCTTGATGTTGTCAATCCAGTGTTGATGAATTTGTACGTCATTGTTTGTCTGCTCAATATGGACATTTTCGGATTTCCCCGTCTTTGACGGAAACCGGCGGAACTGAAAGGGAAACAACTGCATCTTCGCTGCAGTTTATTGATGTTAAAGGGAAATTATCCAGCCTTTAGTTTCTTCTACTTTCGCATTTTGTAGCATAGTGTGCAAATCCGTGCGTGTGTACAGGATTTTCCGTGTTTTATGAATTTCAAATGTAGATGCTATTTTGAAGTATGATAGTCATATCTTATACGTTGTATCAGCGAGATTAACTTCCTGCTTACTAACACATGGGTTTCCAAGTGTGTGGTGCAGCATTGCACCTAGCTGGTTTGTTTGGCAGGTGAGGACAGTACTTTTCTGGTCCTACCCGCACCTTCGGGTGTATCTTTTTCTTCTTTCCACTAACTAACTAACAATGTTAGTTAGTTGTAATGAGTTAGTTAGTGAGTTGTATGCCAAATCTCAACACGGTTTTTCGTCAAAGTAGATCTTGTATCACACAGTTGCTTGAGGTAATGGGTATTTTAGTTTATATATAGCGCCTATCCTCGGTCACAGACCAAGCTCTAAGCGCTTTACAATAAACACACTGTCTCACTCACTCAACGGCTGCCTACCCAGGTAGAGCCGGCCGAAGAGCAGCCTACTGGCGCTCATTCAGTCATTTCCCGTACCATTCAAATATCAGTCACTCATTTTCATTTATCTCATTTATTCCTCCAGTTTCTCACATAGGATGCATGCGGTGTTTTATACATGTCCTCCATTTCCACCGTATCTGATGGCACACGATAACAGTAACTGACAATTTTTATGGCTTGGTAAGAAATACCAGGCGGCTATCTTCAATCTACATCAATTTTGCCAGGGCAGCGGGGAACCCCCCTGCTCTTTTCGATTTTCAATAGAAGACTTTACTAAGTTAATTGATAGTGGAGATAGCATTGACGTTTGTACCTGGACTTTCGTAAAGCCTTCGATTCGGTCCCACATGCCAGACTACTTAGTAAACTTAAATCGTATGGTATACTGGGAAAAGTTTTAGATTGGATTGAAGACTTCTTGAGAGATAGAGTTCAGAATGTTAGAGTTGGCTCTTCTGTTTCTAGTAATGCTAATGTCATTAGTGGAATTCCCCAAGGCAGCATACTGGGACCTATATTATTTACTATATTTATAAATGACTTACCAGACGGGTTAAAAAGCACATGCAAGATCTTTGCTGATGATACTAAGTTGTACAGTTCACCATCCAAACACCTTACAATGCAAAACATTGAGTTACTCATTAATTGGTCTAACTCATGGAATTTATACTTCAACGCATCCAAATGCAAAGTATTACATATCAGCAAAAGAAACCCTAAATTAAATTACAGTATGAAAGTTGGGGATCAAGAAGTTCAAATGATGAAATAATCATCGCCCCTAAACCTGAACCTGAACCTGATGTTTCAACACCCATCTGTGCCGAATTCAAGAAGATAAGTGATTACTTGTTCTTCGTTTTCATTGTCCTAATCGTTGTTTATCTCATCTGAAGAAGACCTAAGAGGTCGGTAACGCGTCGTGTTTTGTTTTGTAATTTGTGCGTCCTATTTGTCTGGTGGGTACATTATACTTTTTTGTACTCCCAGTTCGCATAGAACAGGGAGTACTTTAGAATGGGAACGAAGAAATGCTCTGTGTGGTGTGTGTGTGTGTGTGTGTGTGTGTGTGTGTGTGTGTGTGTGTGTGTGTGTGTGTCCGTCCGTCCGTCCGTGGTCAAAATGTCTTCCACTCGCTCCAGACAAAACTACTGGGCTGATCTTTCTGAAAATTTGTAGGTGTGTTCATTATGGGTCACGGATGATGCCCGATGTTTTAGTCTACTGTTACATCCGTTACTAACGGTTGTAACGGCCTTTAACGGTATTTCTTCTTTATGGAATATCTCAGAAAGTCCGTGGCCAATGTTTGTGAAAATTAGCAGGTATATTCATTATGGGTCACGGATAATGTCTGATGTTTTAGTTTACCCCGTTATAGCCGTTACGAACGGCTGTAACGGCCTGTAACGGTTTTTGTTCTTTATGGCATATTTCAGAAAGTACTTGGCCGATCTTTCTGAAAATTTGTAACTATGTTCATTATGGGTCATGGATGATGCCCGATGTTTTAGTTTACTGTTATAGCCGTTATTAACGGCTGTAACGGCCTGTAACGGTTTTTCTCCTTTATGGAATATCTCAGAAAGTACTTGACCAATCTTTGTGAAAATTAGCAGGTATGTTCATTATGGGTCATGGATAATGGGCGATGTTTTAGTTTACCCCGATATAGCCGTTACTAACGGCTGTAACGGCCTGTAACGGTTTTCTTCTTTATGGAATATCTCACAAAGTACTTGGCCGATCTTTCTGAAAATTTGAGGCATGTTTATTATGGGTCTCGAATAATGCCCGACGTTTTAGATCACCGTTATAGCCGTTACTAATGGCTGTAACAGCCTGTAACGGTTTTTCTTCTTCATGGAATATCTCAGAAAGTACCTGGCCGATCTTTGTGAAAATTAGCAGGTATGTTCATTATGGGTCACGGATAATGCCCAATGTTTTAGTTTATCCACTATAGCCGTTACTAACGGCTGTAACGGCCTGTAACGGTTTTTCTTCTTTATGGAAACTCACAAAGCATGCCCGAGTTCTAAATTTGTTATTTTCGGTCACGAGATCCTGTTTTTAGACCGTTTAACCTTCTCGGTAAGCCTGACGGTTCCTTTATGAAAAAATCTCAAAGTATTGCCGCTTGGAATACAGGGTACAGGTCCAAGTCCTTGTTTGTTCCATGTTCCCGGCCCCCAATTTAAAATTTTTCTTCAAATGCTTAAAACGGTTTCCTTTCCCCTTCCCCTCCCCCTCTCCTCCGGGCCCCCGTCCCTCTTTCTTTCCTTTTCACTTTCCCACCCTCCCCTTTCCTCCAACACAACTTCTGTATCTCAACAATGTAACCATCCACTTTCATAATCGCACCCTGTTTTTCAGTTTTCTTATTTAGCCGAAACCTTCCCTTTCTGTTTGCCCCTTTATCCTTAATGGCCATAATACGTCCATCTTTGCCAGCATTCCGGGGTTGATCGGCCATTTCTCTCATCCACTTACCCCACGACTAAGCTGCCACCTTTTGTCCCTTCCCATTGTCAAATTCCCAGTTTTGGGCACTGAACTCGCTTGGTCCACCTTTTCCCGCCGAGTCTTCCGGACTCCACCGTATTCGCCCTTCACAAAGGGGCTCTTCCCTTCCCACAGGCCTTCCTCTGGCGCAAACTCCCCTCCGTTGTCTCGGGCTTTCCCCGCTAGGCCTCACAGTGACATTTTTGCTTCACCCCCCAACACGGAACAACCCGTCGTCCGGTACCACTACAGAAACCTCCATGTCAAACGTCCAACCCAGGAGACAACAAGCTACAGCTAACCTCGCTTCACGCTGTAATTTCTTGAGCCCTCAGCAAGACGGTCGTTCCTTTCCTTAAAGGGAAAGAACTCTCCAGGTTTCCAAGCAGTTATTTCATTTCAAACAAGAGAGAACCCAGTTTAACGGCTCAACCAATGGAATCTCCGGCAACCCACAATAAGATTTTACCAAAAATTCCGAATTATTTTTTATCCACCAAAATCCTCCCCCAAACCCCACTCCAACACTCGGCGCAAAAGACGGAAACCAATTTTAATGAAATAATCCTATTCAACTTGCCCGACCCCACCCGAACTAACCCATTGTACAAACAGCCTGACGACTTTCTAAAGCCATCCCTGTTCTTAAAGTATTTCTCCCCTTTAGCCAAAAAGGAAAACCCAATTTGGCCCATTCTTTTCACCTTTAAACCAAGGAAAAAATAAATCCTGAAACTTGCCGCACCTGACGCGTTCCCTACCCGTGGACGGTCCACCTGCCCCATGCCTTCCCTTCAGCCAACTGGAAGAGCATGAATAGCCGTCCCCCGGACCCACCTAACCCCTACCCAGGAAAACCCGTCGGTCCCACAGGTCTTTTTGGTAAACACCCCCCCTGCGCACTCCCAGTAACCTACCCCCCTTCAGTAACCGACTCGGGGAAATTCCCCTCTGGTTCCGAGTCGGCACACTGAAGAACCCCCCAAAGGAGCCCCAACACACAAAAAAACCTACCCCTTAATTTGCCCTAAAGCCGAGAACTTCCCCAATGAACACCCCCACCTGTTTTCCAACCCCATTTATCCCCAAAAAGGAAACCCGAAGGGCTCCCAAATTTGGATAAAACCCCAACATCCAGTTTGGGTCCAATAACCCAAGTAATTTTATTACCTTAATCCTAGCATCACTTCCCATCAACATCTCCAAACCCAAGGATTGTACCAATTAAAAATATTAAATCAGTCAATTTCCCCCGAACACCCAGTACATAACCTGGTTTCCACAATATAATCCAAGATTACTCCTTCTATGGGACAACAGCAGCCAAAACCATTAATTCCGATTCCATTCATTCCCTAAAACAAACCCATAAATGGCGCAACTTCCCAAATCCAAACCTACCTGCTCCCCACAGATTCCCCAAACAGGTGGGGGCCCAGTAATTAACAGTTCAAAACCCCAAACGGCGGTAGCCACAATCCCCAAAGGCAACATCAAAATCCAGTATCCCCACCTCATAATAAAATCATTCCCCCGGGGATCCCGATTGCCACAAACCCAAGGTTCTCACACAAAAAAGCAAAACAAGCATTAATTTCCTAAAAAAGGGGGAAACATTCCACTCAAGGGAAAAAGCCATCCTAAACAATAATTTCCACCGGGAAAATGAAAATCTAAAAATTGGATAAACCAACACCGGCATGGCAATAATCTAAAGCAAACATCACATTAAAAAATTATCAGAAAAATTAAAAAATAAACTGAACTAGGCCTTCCCCCACCCAATACGGCCCACAAAATCCAAACCCTCCAGTACTTTTTAACCATAGCTGTCCTAACAAGATTCACACCACCACTTCAAAACAAACCAGAGCCAAGAAAAATCCTCCTACCAATTGTTAAAAATTCGGGTTGTGTCCCAGCCTACAACCACAACGCCTGTGGGCAAATCCACCCTTATACACCTGGCCCCTCAAACAAAAACCGGCCCGTTTTTGGCCACGCCAAGGTTACCTCCAATTTTTCCCTTTCCAGGCCTTTTACAAAAGACAATTTCCACATTTTAGCCCTAAAAGGGACCTTATAAATGGGATCCCACCCTGTTGGAAAAATCTCCTGACATTCTCCCCCCACCATTGGCAATGCAAAGAACACTTACTGCTTGCCCAAAAATTCACTGACGAGTACCCCCTCCCCTCCCAATTTAAAAAACCCCTAACCAATTTCCAGACCATTTTCCTACTGGGAAATTCCGGGCAACCCCCCAAACCAGCCCTACTTGCTACCTTTAATTTCTCTTCCCTTTCCCTACAACAGAACGCCCTTTTGGGGGCTACTCTTTGGCTTTCCTTAACAAACCCCCTGGGTCTCGCCTCTCCAGGGGCAATTATTTGCCTTCCCTTTTGGTCCAACCACCTTTCCAATTATTGGTCCTTGGCCGAAACCCGATCCCCACCGTGGCTCCTACCAAACTTATCCCCGGCAACCCCCAAAACTTTGCAAACACGGAACGGGCTGGCCCCTTACCGCACACAAACCTATTTCCCATGTAGTGCCCACCACCACTTCCAACCCACCCTCAACGAAAATCTTTTGAACCCCCTAGGCCAAGGGCCCATTACTTAAGACTTTTTATTTCCCCAAACCCCACACACGGTTCGCCCTTTGGGCCCTACGCGGCTTTCTACGTAGCGGCCCTGACTTTTTCCTGCATTTCTGTTCCCTTCCACCCAGCACTGTTCCTTTCTACATGTGGTCCCCCTGGTGGCTTCGGAGGTCCCCACCCCCAAACATTCTGAAAAGGAAGAAAATTTTTTCCCCCCGCTGCAGGATAGAAACTCCGACCATTTCTGACTCCCCACCTACCACACGGCCAAAGGACGCCAAAATTTTCCAACTAGGCAATGGCCCAGGTGTTTCGCCTATTCGTCCCTCCCCCCAACGGCCACCTTCCCCAGGCCCTCGTATCTACATACCCGTGTCACCCCCGTTTCCCTTTACCTACTGCCCGTTTTGTATTGGTGTGGTAACTTCGGAGGAATTAACAACCAACAAAAAATGTATTGCACTCCGCTAATTCCTGGCAAAGACCCTCTGCCGGGCCAAAAAAAGTCCCGTTAATTCTCCATTCTCTATCGCCCCCGGGGTTTTGGCCTTAGAAGCTTTTCTAAACGGGTCTCCCTTCCTTTTTTTGATAGAGTATCGCAACCCACCTTTCCCCGAACTGTAGAGGGTGGGCATTCCTTCCTGGTTAAATCCCAAACCAAGATTTCCCCCCGCTACATTTGGCGATTAACCTTCCCCCAACTTTAACAACTCCTTAACTTCCTAATTCTCTTTCCCACTGTGAGTCCTTGGGACATAGAAATGCTTTTAACTGCTCCCCCTCTTTTTAAAGTTGCGATTTCCCTACCTTATCCATTGTCAAAATGAGCCTAACCCCATAAAAACGTACTTTTGAAATTCACCTGATTTACACTAATTCCTCTAAACTTTCCAAATCCTTTCGCCGGTTACGTGATCCTTTCCGAAAAAAAGATGGAGACATATTCCTTCGTTTTCCGTCAAAGAAAAAAAATGCATCCCTAACCTTTTGTAAAAAGAGCCCAAGACAAAAAATTTGTGCCCACCGTTTCCGGTTCCCTGAACTTTCCAACCTTTTCCCAAATTGCAAAGAAACCTCAAATTGTCCGTTTCATCCGTTGGCAAAGAAAGGGCCCCCTACTGTGGTGCAAAGTTGTTGAGTTTGCGTTCAACCCTTCTTTTCAATTTTAATTTCTAAACCTCAAATGGCCTTATCTCCTTTTCTTTTCCTCGTCAATTCCTATTTTTTTTGCCCTTTCCTTTCTTCTCCTTTTTTTCTACCCGTTTCTTCTCTTTTTCTCTTCCTCTCTTCCCGTTCTTTCCCCTCTTTTTCCTTCCGTTCTTTCTCTCTCCACTCTTTCCTTCCTCTCCTCTTTTCCTTCCTCTCCCCTTTTTCCCCGTTCTCTTTTCTCTCTCCCTCTTTTTTTCCCGTTCTCTTTCTCTCTCCTCTTTTTCCCCCCGTTCTCTCTCCTCCTTTTCCCCGTCTCTTTCTCTCTCCTCCTTTTCCCGTTCTCTTTCTCTCTCCTCTTTTTCCCGTTCCCTTTCTCTCTCCTTTTTTTTTCCCGTTCCCTTTCTCTCTCCTCTTTTTCCCGTTCTCTTTCTCCTCTCCTTTTTTCCCTTCCCCCTTTCTCTCTCCTCTTTTTCCCGTTCCCTTTCCTCTCCTCTTTTTCCGTTCCCTTTCTCTCTTTGCCTTTCCCTTTGTATTTTCTGGGCCTCGATTACACGGGGCCAGTTCTCATCTACATATGCCTTTCAGTTCCGGACCCTTTAGTCCAAAGCTTTTCCTTCTTCTATGGGGGTCCATCTTTTCAGCGGACCCATTGTCTCAGCACCCTCTTCAGCGACATTCTGAAGCTATCTAACCCTCGATCAGCTAGTTATTACAACCACAGTAACAAGCGAGATATCCACACGATCACTGAAAAATAGCGATCAAATAGTTGTGCTACACAAAATAAACCCTCAACAGAAACCCAAAAATCAAGCAAGTTCAAATACAAGGCCCAGTCATGAAAAGAAAAAAAAAGATCAAAACAATCAACACATGACTAACGTCTTTCCAGGTAAGAAAAAAAGTCTAGGTTTCCAAAATTTAAACAAACAAATTTCAAATCCTTGCAATTTTTGAACAAAACACAGACACGAAAATCACTTATGACTCTTTTAATGTTCATCCCGGAGACAGTCCCCATTTGTGACGGGTCTCCGACCTCCCCCTCGTTAATAAAATATGATTTTCAATCAGGGATGCAGGGGGTTGTAGACAGAAGTATTTACGCTTTCACACCAAAATGCGCTCTCGCATAGGCAAAACGCACTCTGTAAACTCACATGGGGCCCGCACAAAAGGTGACGGGAAACCAATAACATTTCATAGAAAATAATCAACTTTTATTCAACTTGACTCCGAGCCCCCACCCGTCACTACACAACACAACTATCTGTATCATACAACAATGTAAACAACATACAGACAATTTCATAAAATCGCATCCCCTGTTTTTTCAGTTATTCTTACTTAGCCAGAAAGACAATATTCCACTATTCTGTTTGCACACTTATAACCTTAAGGGCAAATAACGTCCATAACTGCCAGCATTCCTTGGTTAAATCGCCAGTTTCTCTCATCCACTGTACGCCCCACGAGCTGAAGCTGCACACTGTTGTGTCCCCCGATTGGCCAAATCCCAGTTGGGGGACACTGGCAACGTAGCTTGAGTCGCACCCTCACGCCGAGTCTCCCGGGACTCCACCGTACTTTCGCCCTCTCCACGGAAAGGGCTCCTGTCGGCCTCTCCCACAGGTCTTCTCTGGCTGCAAACACCCCACCGTTGTCTGGCAGCTCCCCGCTAGGCTCTCAACAGGCTGACACGTCTGCTGTCGACCGTCCCCACAGGGGAGACAATTCTTCTCGCGTCGGCTCCGAGGCTACAGCAACCTCCACTGTCATACGTCACCACCCAGGAGACAACAAGGCGACAGCTAACCTCTGCTTCACGCTGTATTTTCTTGAGCCCTCAGCAAGACGGGCGATTTTCACTTTCCCTTAAGGAGTCACACTCTCCCTGGTTTTCCAAGCAGCTTATATTCATTCTCAAACAAGAGAGAACCCGAGTTTAACTGGCTCAACCAATGGAATCACGGGCACACACCTCACAAACGATTTGTACCAATAAATTCCCAAGTTATTTTTATTCCACCAATGGAATCACTAGTCCACCTACACAAAACACACACACAACACGCAAAGCGCTAACCAAGACTTGGGTACCAAGTGGTTAATGCATAACCTCCTTTTCAAACCAAGTTCGATTCCCCGAAGCTACCCATTGTACTAACACCTGGACTTCTCTACCACCATGACTGATGCTTCAAGTATTTACTACCTCTATAGACAACAAGGCGCAAACCACTAAATTTGGCCGCAGCCTTCCATTCATTCCTCAGAACAAGGACGACTGAAGGGTCGCTGTACTCTGCCTGCAGGCTGACGGTCACCTACCCGTGACGTCACCTGACCCCGATCGCCTTCCCTTCAGGCCCCCCTGGAGAGCCCAGTGAATAGCCAGTGCTCAAAGTGGACCTCTTCTCTACCCAGGGCCGGCAGGTCAGCATGTTCTTGTTACTATCCCTCGGACAGCAAACACTTTCCCAGTAACTCTCCCTCCTTCAGTATACGACCGGGGTATTCCCCTCTGGTGATGCCTGAAAAAGCACCATTTAAGAACCCAAGACTTGCTCCTCAAACAACAGCAAACTACCCTTTAAATTTTCCTAAATGCTCGGAACATTTGCCCACTCATGACAACCCCCGTACTAAGAATGTTTTTTTCCAAACAAAATTTTCCTCCAGGACGATTCTTCCAATTGGAATAAACAAAATCAGTTGCATGGGTCGATATAACAGTTACTACCTCTAGCTTTAAGACACACTTTTCCATCAACATCTCAACATGATAATTTTATCCAAATTTAAAAATAATAAACAGTCAATAGTCCATTGAATCCCCTCATATCATAAAACTTTGGGTCACAATATAATCCAAACTCTCTCCTAAGCGTTACTACAGCAGTCCAAACATTAATTAATCATTCCATTCACTCTAATAAGCACCAACCATGATTGACACAAGATCCAAATCCAAAATCCTATTCTCTAATCAAGTCAAATCAGGTGTGTGGCCCACCACTTAACTTCAAAATCAAACAGGCGGTAGCCACAATCCACAAAGACACATTCAATTCAGGCCTGTGCCCCAACCTACAACCCTCAAAATCAAATTCAGGCGTGTGGCCCAAACTCTCACACGGTCTCACACACAATATGCAAATCAAGCAATTTACCGATTTCACAAAAATAAGGACATGTTTCACACTTTTCGACATGAACAAGACAAATCTAACAAATAGATACCACCAGAAAAATGGAAAAATCCATAACACTGGGGCAATACTCAACCCCCCCATAATGGGCAATGAACAAACAACACTACAGGGAAACAAATACAGAAAAATAAAAATAACACATGAACAAGGCTTAACCCCACCCAAATACCCAACAATCAAATCAATAACACAACTGGCCAGCTACATTATTTACACAGTAGCTGTCCGTACAGATGACTGCTCACAAACCCCCACCACAACACGCAGCCGTAGGCAATTGCTCCACCATTGTCTACTTCTGTTGTTCGATACAACAGCAACGCCCTGAGGCAAAACTCCAACCCTTGACCTACTCCTGCCCCTCTCAACTTGACCGCCGTTTGTGGCTCGCCAAACTACCTGGGCAGATATTTGCGCATTTCCAGCTTTACAAGAGATCAGCACACCTTTCACACATTTTAGTCTTAAAGGGCGCGAAAATCGCGCTCCCTTTTAGCCTGTTGGGAAAATCTCCCGGGCATTCATCCCTTTGCATTTATTTGCCTCAGGGCTGTTGTTCGAAGACACTGAACGGGGTGCGCACCCATTCCGCACGACGATCATCTCCCCTTTCCAAAATTTAAAAGGTGAAACCCTCACCACTTATCCAACCGATTTTTTCCCCTCTCTGAGGGAAAAAACCCGTTCGAAAACCCCCCATGCCAAAGCCCATTACTTATAGCCTTATTTTCTTTTTTCCCTTCCTGACACGGATTTTTCTGCCCTTTGAGCTACTTTTTTGGCATTTTCCTAACATACTGGCACCTCGACCTTCGCCATCATTATTACTGCCTCCCTGTCCCAACCCCCGCTGTTTTCCCGTTTTCTCGGGTCCCCCTTGGGCCCCCACCCGAGCCCCCCCCCGGGGCTCCTACATTTCTGACACATGGGAACGCAACAACTTTTTTAAAAACCCCCACACGGGCCCCCGGCCCACGGTACCGCACAACGACCCATTTCATGGTCCATCACCCCACCACGGGCCCCCACCAGGCAACGCCAACAACTTTTGAACCACCATAGGGGCCCCCAGGGCCCCCGGAAAACCGCACTAAAAACCTATTTCATGGTCCACTGCACCACCACCACCCCCTTCATGGGTTTCGCTAGCTCTAAATGCAGCGGCGCCTGGCACCCCCGCTTTCGTTTACCTTCCTACCCTGCACTGCCCTTTGCTTTTTCCTACTTGACGGTAGCCCCCGGTTAGGCTTTGGGAGGATAAACCGTCCCCCTAACAAAGCGGTAGGGAAATTGTTTGACGCTGCTGAGAGTACTCCGACAAAAAACTCTACTCTGACAAAGGGCCAAAGGTAGCCGATAAAATTTTTCCCCTCTGATATCGCACCATGTTTTTGCCGGATATCCGCCCCTCTCACAAAACGGGGCCTAAACCAATTGCCGCTAACTCCTTATCTAAAAGCAGCACCGTTTCCCGTTTACTACGCCCTAGTAGTTTGGGGGGTGGGACTCTGCCTTTCCTTTAATGAATCAAAGGGAACACCGAATGATTTGCACTCCCCTACATTCCCTTTGGGGATATCCCTCTCGCCCACATTTAAAAAATGTGCGCTTCACTTAAAACCATTTCCCCCTTGATCCCCCCGTTGCCTTGGGACTTAGAATGCGTTTTTAACTGCGTCCGCCCCTGTTTGTAGGGAAATCGGGGAATCACCCCTGACGTGTGCCCCGGGGATTACGGTCGCTGGTTTGATCCCCTTTACCACATTACCGATCAGTGCAGATTTATACCTGTCTGCAACTTTTACTAACCCCTAAAAATTTTCCCAATTCCTTTCCCAAGAAAAACTGTGAGATCCTTCCACAATTGGGGAGAATTTGTCCTAACGATCTCCTCCCTCAAAAATTTAAAAAATTGTTCGATGTTTCCCCAACCTAAAACCTTTGTCAAAAAGACCCTAAAGCCGATAAAGGAACTTTCGTGCACCCCGTTTTTCAACGGTTTTTTCTCTGAACAATTTTCCAAAACCAAAAGGCGTTCCTGATACCCCGAAACAAAGCTCGCGCACCGACTCATAATCTGTCTTTTTTTTTCCGGGGGCAACAGAAAAAAGCTCCCAGCTTTGGTGTCAGCAGCGCAACAAATTTTTGGGGCCCCCCGTTTTTCGTTAAAAACCCGACTTTGCAACCTTCAAATTTCGAAAAAAATCCCCTAAATGGTCCGATTATCATCGAAATTTGCAATTGATCAAGGGACTGACATGTGGGCAAAGTTCCTTGAGGTTTTTCGTCCCGGCCCGTTCTTTCCTCCAATTTTTTTTTTTCTAACTCAAACCCTTTTCTTTCTTTCTTTTTTTCCCTCTTCCCGTTCCTTTCTCCTCTTTTCTTCCCCCTTCCTTCCCTCCTCTCTTTCACGTTCTCTCTCCTCTTTTCCCCGTTTTTCCCACCTTTTTTCCCGCCCCCCTCCTCTTTTTTCCCGTCTCTTTTCTCTCCCCTTTTTCCCCCCCCTTCTCCCCTCCTTTTCCCTTTTTCTTTTTCCCCCTTCCTCCTTTTCCCGTTCTCTTTCTCCTCCTCTTTTTTTTTTCCTTCCCTTTCTCCCCTCTTTTTCCCCTTTCCCTTCTCTTCCTCTTTTTTTCCCTTTTCTTCCTCTTTTTTTCCCCCTTTCCCCTTTCTCCTCCCTTTTTTCCCGGGGCCCTTTTCCCCCCTTTGCCTTTCCCCTTTTTATTTTCTGGCCCGTTACACGGGCCAGTTCTCTCTACATACCTTTTAGTTCCGGACCCTTTTGCCAAAGCTTTTCCTTCTCATGAGGTCCACTTTTTCACGGACCCATTGTCTCACACCCCTTCAGTCGCATTTTGAAGCTATCTAACCCCGATCACTTTTATTTCAAAAAAAGAAAAGCGAATTCCACACATCACTGCAAATAACGATCAAAAAATTTTGCTACAACAATCAACCCAACACAAACCCAAAACAAGCAAGTTTAATACAAGGGGCCCCGTCTGAAAAGAAAAAAAAAAATCAAAACAATCAACACATGCTAACGTCTTTTCCCGTAAGAAAAAAAGTCTAGTTTCCCCAATTCGACAAATTCAAACCCTTTCCAAATTTTAAAAAACACAACCAAAAAAACACTTATGACTCATTTGTTACCCCCCACGACAGCCCCAATTTGGACGGGGCTCCCACGCTCCCCCCGTTAAAAAAATGATTTTTCATATTCAGGATGCAGGGGGTTGTAGACAAAGTATTTACGTTTACCACCAAAAAAACCTCTTTTCAAAGGCAACGCATTGTCACAACAATCGGGCCCCACAAAGGTGACGGGAAACCAAAACAAATTTTAAGAAAATAACAACTTTTATTCAAATTTACCCGACCCCCCCCTTCACTCCCAACACAAAACTGTATCAACAACAATGTAAAAACAAACAACAATTTCATAAAACGCATCCCCTTTTTTCAGTTTTTCTTTCTTTGCCAGGAAAGACAATATTCCACTATTCGTTTTCACCTTATAACCTTAAAACAATAAACCCAAAACTTGCCAGCATTTCCTTGTTGACGCCCGTTTCTCTCATCCCTTACGACCACGACTGAAACTTCCACACTTTTGTGTCCCCCCCGATTGGCCAAATCCCAGTTGGGGACCGGGAACGTACTTGAGTCGCCCCTCACGCCAGCTCCCGGGGCCCACCGTACTTTTGCCCTCTCCACGAAAGGGCTCCTTCGGCCTCTCCCAAGGTCTTCTCTGGCGCAAACACCCCACCGTTGTCTGGCCTCCCCGCTAGGGTCTCAACAGGCTGACACTCCCGGGGTCGACCCTCCCCCCCGGGGGACAAATTTTCTCGCGTGGCTTTTCCCAGGGACAGCAACCTCCACGTCATAAAGTCACCACCCAGGGGGACAACAAGCGACAGCTAACCCCTGCTTCACAGTTATTTTTTGAGCCCCACAAGACGGGGGATTCATTTCCCCCAATGAGTCCACCTCCCTGGTTTTCCAAGCAGCTTTTTTCATTCTCAAAAAAGGAAACCCCAGTTTAAACGGCTCAACCAATGGAATCAACCACCCCCACAACCAAAACATTTGTACCAATAAATTCCCCCCAAATTATTTTTTTTCCACCAAGGGAAACACTAGTCACCACACAACACACCACACAACACTGCTGCGCAACCAAGACTTGGGACCAGTGGTTAAAACATAACCTCCTTTCAAACTCAGTTCGATCCCCGAAGCTACCCATTGTACTAACGCCTGGACTTCTCACCACCATGACTGATGCTTTAAGTATTTACTACCTCTAAACAACAAAGGGGCAAACCACTCAATTGGCCGCAGCCTTCCATTCATTCCTCAGAACAAGCGACTGAATGGTTGCTGTACCTGCCTGCAGGCTGAGGCACCACCCTGCGGGCACCTACCATCGCCTTTCCCCTTTAGGCCCCCGAACCCAGAAAAGCCATCCAAAATGGACCTCTCTCCCCGGACCGCATCAGCAGTTTTTGTTTCATCCCCGGGCATGCGAAACACTTCCCCGTAACCCCCCCCCCTTAAAACGACCGGGGGATTCCCCCCTGGGATGCCTAATTCGCACACTTGAAAAAACCCAAGGACTTGCTCTCAAACAAAAGCAAAAAATACCCCCTTTAATTTGCCTAATGCTCGAAACATTCGGGGACTCATACACAGGTTAAGCCGTTACTAACGGCTGTAACGCCTGTAACGGTTTTTTCTTCTTTTTAGAAGTCTCAGGAATACTTTGGGGCCCATCTTTCTGAAAATTTTAAAACTAGTTTATTATGGGTCGCAAAAAAGCCCATGTTTTTGGGTTACCCTTTTACCTTGCTAACCTGAACGTTTTTTCTTTTATGGATTTTCTAGAAATAGCCACTTTTCCGATCTTTGTGAAAATATAGGAGTCCCCATGGGGCACGGGGAGCCCAATTTTAGTTTACCCCCTTAAAGCCGTTACAACGGCTGTAAGGGCCCGTAACGGGTTTTTCTTTTTTAGGAAAAACTCAAAGTAATTGGCCGATCTTTCTAAAAAAAAAAAGTAGGATGTTCATTATGGTCACAAATAATGCCCGTGTTTTTGTTTTACCATTATTGCCGTACAATGGCTGTAACGGGGCCCGCAACGGTTCTTATTTTCATGGGAAAACCCTCAGAAAGTACTTGGGCCCACTTTGGAAAATTACGTTTTTGTTCATTATGGTCCGGAGATGCCCGTGTTTTAGTTTTCCGGATAGCCGTTTCTAACCTGTAACGGCATTAACGGTTTTTCTTCTTTATGGAATATCTCAGAAAGTACTTGGCCGATCTTTGTAAAAAAAATTAGCAGGCATGTTCACTATGGATTACGGATGATGCCCGATGTTTTGGTTTACCGCTATTGCCGTTACCAATGGCTATAACGGCCCATAATGGTTTTTCTCTTTTATGGAATAATCTCAGAAAGCACTTTGTCGATCTGTCTGAACATTTGTAGGTGTGTTCATTATGGGTCATGAATGATACCTGATGTTTTAGTTTACCGTTATAGCCGTTACTAACGGCTATAACTGCCCACAATGGTTTTTCTTCTTTATGGAATATCTCAGAAAGTACTTGGTCGATCTTTCTGAAAATATGTAGGTATGTTCATTATAGGCGACGGATGATGCCCGATGTTTTAGTTTACCGTTGTAGCCGTTACTAACAGCTATCCCATAACGGTTTTCTTTTTTATGGAATGTCTCAGAAAGTACTTGGCCGATCTTTCTACAAAATTGTAGGTATGTTAATTATGGGTCACTGATGATGCCCGATGTTTTAGTTTCCCCGTTATAGCCGTTACTAACGGCTATAACGACCCATAACGGTTTTTCTTTTTTTTATGGAATATCTCAAAAAGTACGTGGCCGATCTTTCTGAAAATTTATAGGCATGTTCTTTATGGGTCATGGATGATGCCCGATGTTTAAGTTTACCGTATATAGCCGTCACTAA
>JAFLJL010017173.1:16633-26958 GCA_018398815.1 Conus ventricosus | reverse complement strand
CCTTCTTTTCCTCTCCCTCTCACTAAAACGTGAAGAATCAATGAACAATCATCTGTACTCCTTTTTTTGCCTCTCCCTCTCACAAAAAACAATGAAGAATCATTAACAACATCGTACTCCTTCTTTTGCCTCTTCCTCTCACTAAAAACAATGAAGAATCATGAACAAACATCTGTACTCCTTCTTTTGCCTTCCCTCTCACTAAAACAGTGAAGAATCAGTGAACAAACATCTGTACTCCTTCTTTGCCTCTCCCTCTCACTAAAACAATGAAGAATCAGTGAACAAACATCTGAAACCTCCTTCTTTTGCCTCCCCTCTCACTAAAACAGTGAAGAATCAGGAACAAACATCTGAAACTCCTTCTTCTGCCTCCCCCTCTCACTAAAACAGTGAAGAATCAGTGAACAAACAATCTGTCTCCTTCTTTTGCCTCTCCCTCTCACTAAAACAGGGGAAGGAATCAGTGAACAATCATCTGTACTCCTTCTTTTGCCTCTCCCTCTCACTAAAACAATGAAGAATCAGTGAACAACTCTGTACTCCTTCTTTTGCCTCTCCCCTCACTAATAAATTGAAAAATTCAGTGAACAAACATCTGTACTCCTTCTTGTGCCTCTCCCTCTCACTAAAACATGAAGAATCATGAACAAACATCTTGTACTCCTTCTTTTGCCTCTCCCTCTCACTAAAACAGTGAAGAATCAGTGAACAAAACATCTGTACTCCTTCTTTGCCTCTCCCTCTCACTAAAACATGAAGAATCAGTGAAAAAACCCATCTGTACTCCTTCTTTTGCCTCTCCCTCTCACTAAAACAGTGAAGAATCAGTGAACAAACATCTGTACTCCTTCTTTTGCCTCTCCCTCCACTAAACAGTGAAGAATCAGTGAACAAACATCTGTACTCCTTCTTTTGCCTCTCCCTCTCACTAAAACAGTGAAGAATCATGAACAAACATCTGTACTCCTTCTTTTGCCTCTCCCTCTCACTAAAACAGTGAAGAATCAGTGAACAAACATCTGTACTCCTTCTTTTGCCTCTCCCTCTCACTAAAACAGTGAAGAAATCAGTGAACAAACATCTGAACTCCTTCTTTTGCCTCTCCCTCTCACTAAAACAGTGAAGAATCAAGTGAACAAACATCTGTAACTCCTTCTTTTGCCTCTCCCTCTCACAAAAACCAGGGGAAGAATCAATGAACAAACATCTGTATTTTCCTTTTTTTTCCCCTCCCCTCTCACTAAAACAGTGAAGAATCAGGAACAAACATCTGTACTCTCCTTCTTTGCCTCTCCCTCTCACTAAAACAGTGAAGAATCAGTGAACAATCATCTGTACACCTTCTTTTGCCTATCCCTCTCACTAAAACAGTGAAGAATCAGTGAACAATCTCTGTACTCCTTCTTTTGCCTCTCCCTCTCACTAAAACAATGAAGATCAAGTGAACAAACATCTGTACTCCTTCTTTTGCCTCTCCCTCTCCCTAAAACAATGAAGAATCAGTGAACAAACATCTGTACTCCTTCTTTTTGCCTCTCCCTCTCACTAAAACAGTGAAGAATCATGAACAAACATCTGTACCCTTCTTTGCCTCTCCCTCCCCTAAAACATGAAGAATCAATGAACATCATCTGTACTCCTTCTTTTGCCTCTCCCTCTCACTAAAACAATGAAGAATCAGTGAACAAACATCTGTACTCCTTCTTTTGCCTCTCCCTCCCCACTAAAACAATGAAGAATCAGTGAACAAACATCTGTACTCCTTCTTTTTCCTCTCCCTCTCACTAAAACGGGTGAAAAATCAGTGAACAAACATCTGTACTCCTTCTTTTGCCTCTCCCTCTCACTAAAACAGTGAAAAATCATGAACAAACATCTGTACTCCTTCTTTTGGCCTCTCCCTCTCACTAAAACATGAAGAATCAGTGGAACAAACATCTGTACTCCTTCTTCTGCCTCCCCCCTTCACTAAAACAGTGAAGAATCAGTGAACAACACTGTACTCCTTCTTTTGCCTCTCCCTCTCACTAAAACAGTGAAGAATCAGTGAACAATCATCTGTACCCCTTCTTTGCCTCTCCCTCTCACTAAAACAATGAAGAATCATGAACAAACATCTGTACTCCTTCTTTTGCCTCTCCCTCTCACTAAAACAAAGAAGAATCAGGGGAACAAACATCTGTACCCTTCTTGTGCCTCTCCCTCTCACTAAAACAGTAAAGAATCATTGAACAAACATCTGTACTCCTTCTTTTGCCTCTCCCTCTCACTAAAACAGTGAAGAATCAGTGACAAACATCTGTACCCTTCTTTGCCTCTCCTCTCACTAAAACAGTGAAAATCAGTGAACAAACATCTGTACTCCTTCTTTTGCCTCTCCCTCTCACTAAAACAATGAAGAATCAGTTAACAAACATCGTACTCCTTCTTTTGCCTCTCCCTCTCACTAAAACAATGAAAATCAGTGAACAAACATCGTACCCTTTTTTTGCCTCTCCCCCAACTAAAACAGTGAAGAATCAGTGAACAACATCTGTACCCCTTTCTTTTGCCTCCCCCCCAACTAAAACAGTGAAGAATCAATGAACAAACATCTGTACCCCTTTCCCTTTTGCCTCTCCCTCTCACTAAAACAGTGAAGAATCAGTGACAAACATCTGTAACTCCTTCTTTTGCCTCTCCCTCTCACTAAAACAGTGAAAATCAGGAACAAACATCTGTATTTCCTTCTTTTGCCTCTCCCTCTCACTAAAACAGTGAAAAATCAGTGAACAAACATCTGTACTCCTTCTTTTGCCTCTCCCTCTCACTAAAACAATGAAGAATCAGTGAACAAACGAGCAAAACAAAGTGACAGAAACAAACGAAGAAGGACGGAAAATGACAGAAACAATAATAGTCGTAGTTTGAAGAAACGAGGATCCAAAAACACGATTTAAACATGCAAAATGTAACCATCTCCCTCCACTCCATCTGCATTCCTCTCTCCCTCTTACCATGCAAACAGACCAACAGCACACCCCCCCATGTCCATCACTCTCATGCCTTTCATCTGCATTCCTCTCTCCCTCTTACCATGCAAAACAGACCAACAGCACCACCCCTCCATGCCATCACTCTCAAACCTTCCATCTGCTTGCCCTCTTTCCCTGCACCACGCAAGCACACCTGTCGTACACAGCACCATGTCGATTACCTCCATCATTAAGACACATCCCCTCTAGCTCTTCCACTGCCACCACCCCGTTATTAAGAAACAGATAACACATCTCCCCCATCCCTTCAGATACACCAGTAATATATCATCTTTACCCTTGAAACCCACCAATACACATATCCCTATCCCCTTAAACACAACCCTCTGATTTTCAAAGAAATAATACCCCCCCCCCCCCCCCCCCCCCCCGTGTCCCTTCAAACGCACCAATAACTTGTTTGAGGGCGAGTGAGCGGCGAAAGAAGTGGGGCCCCTAAACTCTGTTTTCCGACATGTGGAGTGAACCCATTCCACTTATTTTAGACTGTGCTACCATCCTCCTTTTTTGGGCAAAGACGCATCAAACATATACAGAGTAAGTCCGCAAATTTCTATAGACGGATAAATGTGACGAAAAGAAAGCATACCTACACGACAAATTGTGAACAATGACAGTGACAAAAACTGTGCGAATGTGATTAGACCGTAGACTACATCACATACCAGGGCCGATCAGTTGTATGAGGGAGGGGGAGAAAGTTCCAAGAGGACAGGGGGTCTTCACCAGAAGGGACGCGGGGGTACAACACGTTAAAATAAATGCTATTATTGCCTGCGAAGTCTTCAGTGGTGATCCAACGGTCTTCAAGAACGTGAAGGTGAAGGTGATTGAGATGGTTATGGCAGGAGAGGCATGGACAAAGATTTCCATCACAATGGCAGGAGAGGCATGGACAAAGATTTCAGTCACAATGGCAGGAGAGGCATGGACAAAGATTTCAATCACAATGCCAGGAGAGGCATGGACAAAGATTTCAATCACAATGGCAGGAGAGGCATGGACAAAGATTTCAATCACAATACCAGGAGAGGCATGGACAAAGATTTCAATCACCGGCATGGATGGGTTCCTGAGAAACTCCAGAATTAGCCGTGACCCTCCTCACCCGGCCCTGCATGCAGAGCGGCAGGTCACACCAACCCTTCCATAAACTCTGATGTTCAGGTCACACCAACCCTTCCATAAACACTGATGTTCAGGTCACACCAACCCTTCCATAAACACTTATGTCTGGAACCGTGCACAATTGGGTGGAATAAGTAATGGGACGTTTACAGACAATGTACTCACTTTTTCCTGTCGTAAGATTCAGTAGCTATCTGCTCAATTTGGCGACTCAAGCCAACCATTGCCGCCATTTGCAGCGCACAGACGGTTCTCCAAAGCCACTGAAGAGGACGTACTTTGGGAACTTTAGATCTGCTCATCTATTACGTCATCCATCTGATAATGACGTCAAATGTTTTAATCGTCAATTATCAAATTATTCATTGGATGTCAAACCCCAACACAAGACACACCAGGAAATAAAACTCAATATGGTCGTAACAGGCTATCAAACATGAAGGATTGAAAAAAAATATCAAACAAAACTCAATATGGTCAGGAAGCCGCGTAACAGAAGGCTATCAAACATGAAGGATTAAAAAAGATCAAACAAAAATGTAAGCGGAAAGCGAAAACGATTGTGCAGATCGAACGGCAAAAAATTGAATAACTTTCATAATGTCAATACTGTCTTGTATGGTCTATATGTTGCTGAAATTGCCATGGTTATTTCGCAATCACATCCACAGGTTCCAAAATTTTTGTAAATATTGACAATTTTGTGTGCCGCTAGGGTATTTCACTTATGTAAATATGCATAAATCAGATGTGGGTTTAAAAATACTTACATGGATGATAAATTGAGTGTGGAGGTTTTTTAAGTGTCTAATATCGTCTGACGATGAATAGACATTAAAGAAACCACTGAACTGAACTGAACTGAACCGCAAAAGGTTTTTGTTTTGTTTTGTTTAGTTTTGTTTTTAACTTAAATTACAGGCCTAGATGTAAAATGACAATAATGCACACATTAGATTTGCTAACGAGGTACAATAATAGTACTTCGCTCAACCGTTTTACCAATACCTCGATGCCAAACTTCAAAAGCATGCAGACTAGAATTCCAGACCTGACGCTAGGGAGATGAGCTAAACTGGACGACCGTATGACGTCACTTGAAGAATGAAACAACTTCCATTGATTTTCCTTTTGCGAGACTTTTTCTCTCTTTCCTTTTCTTTTGTCTCCAGCGTTTGTGCCCAGCAAGGAGCGTCATTCTCATTGATGCTTGAACTGGCCATGTCTTTCAATCACTTTCAGACATGCCATCATTCTCATTGATGCTTGAACTGGCCATGTCTTTCAATCACTTTCAGACATGCCATCATTCTCATTGATGCTTGAACTGGCCATGTCTTTCAATCACTTTCAGACATGCCCCTGGGTTGTCAAGGCCATGGATACAGACCTCATCAAATCGGTGTGAACTTGTCACGTCAATAATAGACAGAGACCTCATGAAGTCTAAGCGAACACTGTCGTGTGTGTAGATTGACACGATGGCGTCTGTCTGAACGTTGTCATGTGCATGGACACAGACCTCATGAAGTCAATGTGAACGTTGTCATGTCCATGGTATAGACCTCATGAAGTCAATGTGAACGTGTTGTCAGTGCATTGGTACCGACCTCATGAAGTCAATGTGAACGTTGTCATGTCCATAGATACAGACCTCATGAAGTCAATGTGACCGTTGTCATGTCCATGGATACAGACCTCATGAAGTCTGTGTGACCGTTGTTATGAAGTCTGTGTGAACGTTGTCATGTCCATGGATACAGACCTCATGAAGTCAATGTGACCGTTGTCATGTCCATGGATACAGACCTCATGAAGTCTGTGTGACCGTTGTCATGTCCATAGATACAGACCTCATGAACTCTGTTGTGGACCGTTGCTTCATTCATAGATACGATGAGCTGTGTGACCGTTGTCATGTCCATGGATACAGACCTCATGAAGTCAATGTGAACGTTGTCATGAAGTCTGTGTGACCGTTGTCATGTCCATGGATACAGACCTCATGAAGTCCGGTACTGAAGATAACAACGACGTCCCTCTTTCCGCTCCATTCAGGTACTGGCGGCAATCTTTGACAGTTGACCTCTGCAGTATTCCCCCTCCCCTGGCGGTCGGCTCCGCCATGCTGTCCGCCACACACAGCAACTTGAAGCTGGTTGCCAATCACATGGATAGACGGCAATCAACAACCACCTTCAACTCAGCTGAATGCGGACTTCTCTCCCCTGCCGTGGGTCCAGAGGGGGGTGATGATGTCATCACTCCGGCCGATGACCACTCTTGCTACTCTTGATTCAAGGGGAGGAGGAGAGGGTGTGTGTGTTCCAAGCTCACTGGTCAGATGACAGCCTGCAGGTGAAGACCGTCGTGCCTGTGGACACTGGATATGCAGGGTTTTCAGCATAACGTTTATCTCCCCTGTCCATGGTGGCCATCAGGTAGAAAGCAGGTGATTGGGCTCTGTCTGTCTGTCTGTCTGTCTGTCTGTCTGTCGGCGTGTCTGTCTGTCTGTCTGTCTGTCTGTCTGTCTGTGTGTCTGTCTGTATGTCTGTCTGTCTGTGTGTCTGTCTGTCTGTCTGTCTGTGTGTCTGTCTGTCTGTCTGTCTGTGTGTCGGCGTGTCTGTCTGTCTGTCTGTGTGTCGGCGTGTCTGTCTGTCTGTCTGTGTGTCGGCGTGTCTGTCTGTCTGTCTGTCTGTCTGTCTGTGTGTCTGTCTGTCTGTCTGTCTGTCTGTCGGCGTGTCTGTCTGTCTGTCGGCGTGTCTGTCTGTCTGTGTGTCGGCGTGTCTGTCTGTCTGTCTGTGTGTCTGTGTGTCTGTCTGTCTGTCTCTTTCTCTCTCTCTCTCTCTCTCTCTCTCTCTCTCTCTCTCTCTCTCTCTCTCTCTCTCTCTCAAGCAGCCCTGAAGAGGGGTGGCAGACGTGGTGTCGAGGCTAAGCACACACCAAGAGGATTGCTAAACACGTCCACGGTTCACTGTCTAGCCAAACTCTTGATTTTGGCTGTTGCCCTCCTCCTCCTCCTCTTCACCTACCTCCCCCTTCCTCATTGCTGGTGTGTTGTCTCCCTCCTCCTCCTCTTTCACCTACCTCCCCCTTCCTCATTGCTGGTGTGTTGTCTCCCTCCTCCTCCTCTTCACCTACCTCCCCTCCTCCTCATTGCTGGTGTGTTGTCTCCCTCCTCCTCCTCTTCACCTACCTCCCCCTTCTCCATTGCTGGTGTGTTGTCTCCCTCCTCCTCCTCCTCTTCACCTACCTCCCCCCTCCTCATTGCTGGTGTGTTGTCTCCCTCCTCCTCCTCTTCACCTACCTCCCCTTCCTCATTGCTGGTGTGTTGTCCCCCTCCTCCTCCTCCTCTTACACCTCCTCCCCTTCCTCATTGCTGTGTGTTGTCTTCCCTCTTCCGGCTAATTACCTCACCTCTCATCACCGTTGTCTTCCTCATGTTTCATTCGTCCATCCTTTCCTCACCATTGTCCGCCGTTGTGACTCCTCCTCCTCCTCCTCCTCCTGTCTCACAAGTCATGTCCATCATCCCAGTCTCTCTTTCGTAGCAGCACCTTCTATGTCAGTTTCGACTGTAAAACGATGGGACACGTGTCCTTAACTGGTATGGAGCCTTCAAAATAATGACATGATTACTGACGTGGGGGCAACCAGTATTCCGGCTGTAACGGCAAAAGAATAAAATGTTTCTTCCGAGACTGCGTGATGCTTCAGATTAAATGAAACGTCACCTAAGCCTCCATTATTCCCTCTTTCTGTCTCTGTCTCTGTCAGTCTGTCGTCTGTCTCTGTCCTGTCTCTGTCTCTCTCTGTCTCTCTCTGTCTCTCTCCCTCTCTCCTCCTCTCTCTCTCTCTCTCCTCTCTCTCCTCTCTCTCTCTCTCTCCTCTTCTCCTCTCTCTCTCTCTCTCTCTCTCTAACAATTCTGAAGCAAGTCAAAGAATAACAAGAGAATGTTAATTAGTCAGTAAACTGGTCTGACTTCAATCACATGTCCCCAAATGAACAGAAAACAAAGTGTATCTTGATAACTTCGCTCCCTAACAGACAAAACTTAACTTCTGTTAAGCCCTCTAATCACATCGATGACAAGCAGCTTGAAGAGTCAGCACTCATAAAGTTATGGGGCGTCACCTTGACAACCATCTCACTTGGTCACCGTGTATTATTGGTTTAAGCAAATATGTGTCTTAAGAAGTCTTTTAACCTTTCAGAAATCAACATTTTCCTTGATATAAACTCACAGAAACACTTTTAACCACGCACAGACCCAGCCATCTATCGACTATACCCAGCTGTATGATTCTTATGTGTAAAACACTTTGAAGCCATTATATAGATTCCATAAGCCAGCTCTGAAAGCTACACTAAAAAAATCCTTCCATTAACACTGCAGGACAATATCAAGTTGAATATATTACCGTTAACATGCAAACTTCAGTACATAGTTATGAACAGTTTCGTCCATCAACTTTACAAAATGTCCATTAAACCAACACAAGTCACACCAGCTATGTTCCAATCCTAAAACCCAGAATTGATTTATTCGAAACTAATCTAGTTTATTGAGATGGAACGCTTTGGAACTCTGAACCCACAAAATATAAACGGAAAGGCAGCATTAGCTCTTTTGAGGCAACATATACCAGTTCATTACTTCGAGCAATAAAACATAATACAAATGAAAGCTCCTACATAAAACATTCTATTTTATCATGCAATGTGAGTTTATGATCTTGGAGTATGTATAGTGTGTGTGTGTGCGTGCGTGCGTGCGTTTGTGAGTGCGTGCGTGCGCGTGTGTGTGTGTGTGCGTGCGTGCGCGTGCGTGCGATGCGTGCGTGCGTGCGTGCGTGCGTGCGTGCGTGCGTGCGTGCGTGCGTGCGGTGCGTGTGTGTGTGTGTTGTGTGTGTGTGTGTGTGTGTGTGTGTGTGTGTGTGTGTGTGTGTGTGTGCGTAGATACTGATTTAGACTAGATATGTGTATGTATGTATGTGCACGTCGGAATGTTTTCCTTTCATATCCATTTTTAGTGAGCTTATTATCATTTTTTGTATTCTACGTTGTAACTGCTGTATTCCACGCTGTCCCTTCATCCCAACCCACCCTCTCCGCCCACCCTTCCCTCAGCCTCTCTCCTTTCGCCCTGTCTTCACCTTTTCCCCATGGCTAACTCGTTTGTCAGTGGCGTTGGGCAGCCTCTCACTCGTATTCAATTGTGTAAGTCTTGTCATTTGTTGTTACGATCTTCTTGTTATCTTACATGTATTTCACCTTTGATCTGTTATTTTGTTTTCTTTTTGCCCCAGAGCTGGGTGGGAGAGAAAAGCGTTTATGTGCGCTCATCTCAGTAGCTGGTAAAATGAAGGTATTGTTTAGTGCCCCCCCTCTCTTTCTTTCTCTCTTTGTCCTTCCCTCCTTCCGTCTCTCTTTGTGTCTTCTGTCTGTCTGTCTGTCTGTCTGTCTCTCAGTACCCCCCCCCCCCCCCCTCTTCTATCTCTCCCTCTCTGCTTTCGGAGCATCCATTGAGTGGTCAGCTGAACTGAGGAAATATAGGATCTTCATCACTGTGTAAGGTATTCCCCTGTGTCATACCACTGTACTGTGTCTCCTGTCCACGCTGACTGAAATCAGTGTCCCACTGTGTTCATACCACTGTGTCTCCTGTCCACGCTGACTGAATCAGTGTTCCACTGTGTTCATACCACTGTGTCTCCTGTCCACGTTGACTGAATCAGTGTTCCACTGTGTTCATACCACTGTACTGTGCTCCTGTCCACGCTGACTGAATCAGTGTCCCACTGTGTTCATACCACTGTGTCTCCTGTCCCACGCTGACTGAATCAGTGTTCCACTGTGTTCATACCACTGTGTCTCCTGTCCACGTTGACTGAATCAGTGTTCCACTGTGTTCATACCACTGTACTGTGTCTCCTGTCCACGCTGACTGAATCAGTGTCCCACTGTGTTCATACCATTGTGTCTCCTGTCCACGCTGACTGAATCATTTTCCACTGTGTTCATACCACTGTGTCTCCTGTCCACGCTGACTGAATCAGTGTTCCACTGTGTTCATACCACTGTACTGTGTCTCCTGTCCACGCTGACTGAATCAGTGTTCCACTGTGTTCATACCACTGTGTCTCCTGTCCACGCTG
>JAFLJL010017173.1:0-14593 GCA_018398815.1 Conus ventricosus | reverse complement strand
CTCTGTGGGTTCCATAACGATGCCCATGCCATTTCCTACAACTCTGTGCTTCCAATGACGATGCCCATGTCATTTCCTACAACTCTGTGGGTCCCATGTCGATGCCCATGTCATTTGATAGAACTATGTGGGTCCCATGTCGATGCCCATGTCATTTTATAGAACTATGTGGGTCCCATGACGATGCCCATGTCATTTCATAGAACTCTGTGGGTTTCATGACGATGCCCATGTCATTCATAGAACTCTGTGGTCACATGACGATGCCCATGTCATTTTATAGAACTCTGTGGGTCACATGACGATGCCCATGTTATTTCATAGAACTCTGTGGGTTTCATGACGATGCCCATGTCATTTCATAGAACTCTGTGAGTTTCATGACGATGCCCATGTCATTTGATAGAACTCTGTGGGTTCCATGACGATGCCCATGTCATTTCATAGAACTCTGTGGGTCACATGACGATGCCCATGTCATTTCATAGAACTCTGTGGTCACATGACGATGCCCATCTCATTTCATAGACACTATGGGTCACATGACGATGCCCATGCCATTTCATAGAACTCGTGGGCTCCATGACGATGCCCAGGTCATTTCGTAGACCTCTGTGGGACCCATGACGAGCCCAAAGTTCATTAGATCAGATACTATGAGGGCCCATGAACGAATGCCCATGATCATTTGATAGAACTCTGTGGGTTCCATGACAAGCCCATGTCAAATTCAAAAACTCAGTGGCCACATGACGATCCCATGTCATTACAATATAAGCTAAGTAGGACCCAAGGTCGATGCCCACGTCAATTGATAGAACTATGGTGGGGTTTCCATGACGAAGCCCATTTCAATACAAAAGAACACTGGGGTCACATACGATGCCCAAGTCATTTCATAAACTCCTGTGGTCCACATGACGATGCCCATGGTCCTTTCATAGAAATCTTGGGTTCCATACGATCCCAAGTCATTTCATAGACTTCTGTGGTCACATGACGATGCTCTCATGTTCATTTCATAGAACTCGTGGTTTCCAAGACGAAGCCATGACATTTCAAAGAACACTGAGGTCACATGGACGATGCCCAATTACATTTCATCATAGACCTCAGTTGTTTCCATCCACGTTCCCCAAGTCATATTCAAATAACTCTGAGGGTCACAAGACGATGTGCCACATGTCATTTCATAGAACTCAGAGGGTATCATGACGATGCCCATGACATTTCATATAACTCTCTTTGGGTCAACATGACGATGCCCATCCATTTCATAGAACTCGGTTGGTCACATGACGATTGCCCATGTTATTATACAAAAACTCCTGTGGGTAATCAGACGATGCTCCTGTCATATTTCATTAAGAACTCAGTGAGGTCCACAAAGACGATGCCCATGCATTATCATAAGCACTCATGTGGGTTCACATGACGCTGGCCATTGTCATTTGATAGAAATCTGTGGGTCATATGACGATGCCCTGTCATTTGAAAGAACTATGAGGTGCCATACGATGCCCCAAGTCAATTGATAGAACTCTGTGGGTTCAATGACGATGCAGCATGTCATTACATAGAACTCAGTGGGTCACAAGACGATGCCCATGTCATTTTATAGAACTCTGTGGGCACATGACGAAGCCCATGTCATTCATAGAACTATGTGGGTCACATGAACGATGCCCTGTCATTTCATAGAACTCTGTGGGTTCCATGACGATGCCCATGTCATTTTCAAAAAACTCTGTGGGTCACCTACGTGCCCATGTCATTTCAAGACTCTGTGGTTCCATGACGATGCCCATGACAATACGATAGAACACTGAGGGACACATGACGAAGCCCATGTCATTTCATAGAACTCCTGTGTGAATCCAGGACGATACCCATGTCCTTCACATAAGAACTCTGTGGGTCACAATGACGATTCCCATGTCATTTCATATGACACGACCGACCCCTGGATGTCTACCCTGAAGGATGGTCTAGGGGAGTTGAGGGAGTGACTGACTCATACGCTCCCAAAGAGACCCACACAATAAAGACTTTACGATACAACACCCCATATATTCACACACAGCAAAATACTCATTCCAACACACGCACCATGCACGATCACAATCAAGCACTCCAACGCACACAACATGCACAATCACAATCAAGCACACCCACACCCACTAACAATCACGATTATAAATAAATATTTCGCCATACGACGTACACAATCACTATTTCAGCATTCCAGCACATATGACATATACACAATTATAAAGAAATATTTCCATATCGATCCTTTCTCACCCCATGGAGTGCGACCACTAGAACCCCAGCCCCTGTCAAGGACTGCTGGAGCACCCTTTTCGCACTAGTTGCTCGAGCCGGGTTTGGTTCTCTGGCATAGTTATTCTCCCAAAGCCGACACCCTCGACTCCCGAAGCGGGCAGTGAAGAGCGTGTCCCGGTGGGGGGGGGGGGGGGGGGGGGGGGGGGTGGGGGGGTGGGTGTGGGGGGGGGGGGGGGGGGGACGTAGCTGTTACTGGTAGTGTCCTGGACGGGGGTCCAGGCCATGCCAGTCCAGCAGACGGCGGGCACCTCTAGCCTCCCACGGGTCCCGACCAAGGCCGTGCCTCGACTCAGCGCGTGCACCATCCCGTCCTGTTCACAGCCAGAACTGGCCTCGACCGCACGTGGCACCATCCAGTATCGTGCTCCATGAGAAAGCCCCCCTCGGGAGTGGGGAGGACGTAGCTGGGAGGATAGCCGAAGAGGAGGGAAAGAATAAGACGGAGGAAGGAGAAGGTAATGGAACCCTGGCCGTGACAGTACCGGTCTGACCATTGCTGTCAAGCTTAACAAGCCACACGCATGAGGGCGAGGGGAAGTGAATTAAAACTCACACCGGAAAACCCTTTGATCAAGTCTTCCTCACACGATTCTGTAAAAAGACTGCATTAAAATCAACAGTTAAAAAACACATATAAATTATTTCACCCTTCTCTCACACACGCTTAACATTTTTACCTTACCCTCGGAAATAAATCAACACAAAGCGACCCATCGCTTACATAACTGGCCACCACATAAGCAAAATAGTAATTCATGGTATAACGTCACATTTTAATAAACACCATCCAAAATAACCCAAAACACCAACCACGCATCCCGCACACAAATCAAGCGTACGCACGCTCGAGAAACATAAAACACGATCTCCTTGCACACACAAACAGACCGTGTGGCCGAAGGATCAAAGACCGGCGAATGTGACAGGGGCGACGAGCGAGCCAAGTCAAGTTCCAACCCTTAATCACCATTTTCTCTCCTTCCCCACCGACTACCCCGCATGACCAATACATAAACAGGAAGAAAAATATTGGAAATAATTTAGAATGGCCAGGTTAAAGATTGATTAACCAAGAAAAAGGTCTCACACAATATTTCTCTTACAATTTCGAAACAAAAGAAAAATTTTTTTTTAGCGCAAAAACTAAGACTAAGGGCCGGCTAGAAACAACAACAAACCAAAACAAACAGATACCACGAAAACTGATGCTTACCAGCTACCCGATGGTGACCCCGAAGAGGCGGTCAAAGGACTCTCTCTAACCCTCAGTCCAGTCAGATGACAGAGGCGAAGATGCGGAAACAGAAGAAAATATGTCCCTCTCCTACAGCCGAAAAACAGGCAGTAAATTGAAAGACTGACTGTAAACTCTCGAAGACATGGTAAAGACCGGTACTGGAGCAGGCTCCCCCCAGAGACACTTCCGCACGAGTGAAGAGCTAAACCCTCCCCATCCGCCATGGCGGCCAACCATGCCATGCAGTGGCGGTCAACAGAAGTGGATCAAGACTTCAAACAACTAAAAGAAACGAAAGCACGTGCCGACAGGTAAACAAGACAGGCGATAGGCCGATAGACAGAAGATCGAGAGAAAGGGTACCGCCACCCTGAACTTGCAGATGAATAGCCCGGCGTGTGAATTAAGAGAGGAGAGGCGAGAAAGCACCTCGAAGATGAGCTGAACTAAACCAAGGTTGGCAACCGCACCACAGAGCCCCCACAAAGGACGTACACGACCCAGCACAACGACAATAAAACAAATAAGTAAATTCCTTCCGCCACCCAAGTGGGTCGAACGTCGTAGGCCACGTGACAAACGCGTGACACACCCCCCTACTAAAATCATCAGTTTCCTCAGAGATACATTGCACCTTTGAACCTGACGCAATGGGTAGCAAAACCTCACAACAAAGGGACCGAACCCAACACACTGAGATCGCCAAGTCCAAAGAAACCCATAGCAAACATACCCACGATAGAATCAACCCCGAGAAGAAACATAAACTAACATAATCGAAACAACTAAGCTAACCTTCAACCATGAAGTACCAATCCAAACCATTTGGTGATTCCTAACGTTAAACATCACTGAAGAGAAAAACTGTCACTGCACCGCAACCTGATACAGAGACCCCAAAAGGGATAAAACCCTGGTTGAGGGGCGGTGTCCCTCTGACTGAATTACCCAGTGCTACAACAACGGAGCTCGGCTAAGATAGTCTAGCATCCGTATTACAGTAGTGAGGAACTACCTTTGATAAGACGGAAAGTGAACGCAAGACTCTGCAGCTCCACAGCCTCAAACCCATGATTCGACGACAGACCTGGCCCGGATCCGGATCCAGGTACTGGAGAGGAGATGATCGCTCACCATCACAAACTCAATCGGCCGAACAAGTAGGGTTAAAACTATCCTGAGGCCCCACACGACTAGCAAACTACACTCGCATGATCAATCGTGTGGTACCTAGACTCGGCGTCATGAGTATTATGCTCGCATAAGCAAGCGGATGAGTCCCTTCCCCTGATCAATAAGCAACCCAGCCCAAACCTCCCCACCGCAGAAGCTTCAGTCCCGCAGACAAAAGGGAGACAAGGATCGGGAGAGCCAGGACTGGGCGAGTATGAGGGCCCGTTTACAAGGCGTCAAAAGCCTGTGGCAATCTCTCATCCCCAAATCAGACGTTCTGCGGCTTCTTCCCCTTCGTTCAGGTCAGTGAGGGGCAAGGCAAACCTTTGCCGAGTCATGGATGAACTAGCGGTAATCCCGCAAGTCCAAGAAATGACCGCAATTCCCTTTTGGTTACCAGGAGGATTGGGCACCTGCAACTTTGGTCACCTTGTCCTCCTCCGTGCAATCACACACCCGCCGCAAATGATGCCCCAAAAGGAAATCTCTCCCGACCAAGCTGACATTTGGAAGGACGAGGCCGACATCTGAACCTCGCGCAGACGAAGAAACAGACGTCGAGGAGCGCAACGTGCGAGCTCCAATCCACTGAGCTAGTCGCAGACGTCCATGAAATTGAATCAGGACTGGCGTATCGAGCGGGAGAAGCAATTGGTCGCATGACCGCTGACAGAAAATAGCTCCAGCAGTTTTGAGGGCCAAAAGGCATCACGAACCGCCTGGAACTGTCCTTCAGCGTCGTGAATGCCGTTTTTTGTGGATTGTCCCTCTCATGCGCATGTGTAATCTGCCATTATCCCTCCCCTTCGCGAGATCCGAACTTGGCGAAATAGTTTGGCCCGACACAGCTGAGCCGAAGATTAGGTCTACATCCGGCATAGGTTCAGCATCGAACCGGAGACACCTTATTCAGAGTCGACGAAAATCGACGCAGAACCTCATTTTTGCCATCTTGCCATCCTTCTTCTTTCAGAAGAAGGGGGATGAGTCCGGAGAAAAGCTCGCACGATTCAATGACCCCCCAACCTCAAACATGGCCAGCACCTCCTGCTGAAGACAGACGCCTGAGAGTGAGGCAGAGAGGGTACTGTTTGGACCCAAATTGGGTCCTCGTGTGTCAATGCCAGTGTACATTCGCCCAGGGTACTTGTGCAGGGCCGATCTGTAAGCACGTCCCTGGAACTCCTGGCACAAAGCCGCGCAGTTGGCCAGTCTGTGCTGAGGAGATGTTAGACCCGAAGCAAACATCCAGCCACGACTCTTCCTCAACGAGATGAAACGGTGGGGATGTCCTGAGTCCACCGACACGGCGGCTCAATCGCCACTCACCACAACGACAGGGTGGAAGCCTGCCAGGCACTGAGTACGACGAAACGTATGGCCTTCAAGAGGATGGCATGAAACGCGTTCTTTATGCCCTCGCAGCACGCGAATCCTATAGTCCCCGTCCCGCAATCAACCGTACAGCAGACAACAAAAGGGCCCTGCCAAGCAAGTTGCAACATGTTCTTCTATTGTGGAAGGAGAAAGCAACAACCTAATCACCCCGGCTCAAAACCAGCGCTCAACACTGCGCCGTCGTACAAAGCCTTGTACTTGGTTTTTGGACCGACTGCAAGTGTTGCAGAGCAAAAGCTTTTGCAAGTGTCGAGCGAATCGGATGCGGCATATCGACCACGAACGACTATACTTCTTAACCACCGGTTCCACATCTGTCAAGGGTCCACGATCTGCTTTCAGGAAGAAGGTGGGTCCTCGTACTGTTCTGCCTACAGAGTTTCAAACGGGGAAAACCGCCTGCTTACCTGTGGACCTCCCATGATAGCTAACAGTACGCAGTAATAACGCGATTCCCACACACGAGGTTGCCCTCCTGCAATAGGCGACCGCAACATCTGCTACAACTTCCCATTGAAACGCTCGACAAGCCATTTGCCATGCGCATGACAGGGCGACGTAGTCCTCCTTATGAACATTAAGCAGAGGTACACCTCTCTTCATGATATCGACAGAAACTGGACCCCAGGTCCAAAGGAATCTTTCTTGGGCACGCCAGTGCGCTACCACAAATCTGGCCAGAGAGCCTCAGCAAAACCGTAGGGCAAATCGATTAGACCTAAGTGGGGGACAGCGTCTCTGGATACCGAGTCTGCGTAGTCCCACCACAACCAAGATGTAGCGGAGACCGCGAACGATGGTGGCTTAATGGTCCCCACCAGGTCGAACCCCGAACCATGCTGAATTGTTCCGCCAACCAGTGGCCCAGATCCTCCCAGGGGGAACACGCCACAAGCTCCCCTAAGGCGTTGTCCGATTGGCAGGTATCGCAACTGCGGCAGTACTGTCTAACCTGTGAGTTCAACCCTGGCGCAGAAGAAATCCTGCCTAACACCGCTCGAGAGATCCGCTTGGGAGCCCATAGACACTGCATGGGGGCATAGTGGGCCATGCGGGGACAGACTCTCTCAAGCTTATGGGGAAGCCACAAGCTGCTTGGCCACACACGATCTGCCTGGGTTAAAAACCCAAAAAAGGGATCCCCCTTTTGACAAGAAGCTCACCTTGGCGTGTCGGTGCAGACTGAGCAGGACGACCTCAGTGTGGACGCAGGCGTTGGACATCCAAGTCCCAGGCCAGTAGACGGACCAAGGTAGCAGGACGGCCCTGGCCAAACCTCGTCAGAGATCGTCTGAGAACGGGACGCAATTCCTGTTCCTGCTTCTTAGACTTTGTGGGCGCGTGTGTTACTCCCACACACGCCTGTACGGGCAGAATCCGTAGACAAAGTCGTACTACTGCGTCCGTCCGCAAAGGTGACAGTATTTCCCCTATGAGAAGTGAATAACAGAGGACGCTGTCGTCCACCGCGATGGCCCAAACTTCGCCACATAAGAACGGGGTGGAGATAGGAATAAGTACAGAAGGAAGGGGTGGAAGAAAAACACAGACCTCCAACCCCGCACACATCATAAGAACTAGCGCCGCCGCCGGCCATCAGGGGGAAACCAAATTCTTATCCACAAAGAACGTTGATGCTCCCGAATCCCGATGGTGGTCGAACCAATGGAGAACCAACAACATAGAGAAACACTGGCACTCTGAATCACAAGAAGCTGGATGGAACCCACTTAGCCGAGGCACGAGGACGATTGGAAAGGACCAGCCCCGACGACTACCAGCGGCATTAGGACAATCTATCTTAATGAGGCCAGGACGACCACAAAGAAAACACAATCGGTGGCGCTGAAATCCCCGATGAACAGCCAGCCCTGTTCACGTACCCCCTACAGTTGTCGGGCACCTATTGCTACAAATCTGATGGAGGGCTTCCCTCCCAATCTGGCGATGCCCATCAGCCCACTGCGAGCTATCAGCAAACACCCTCAGCGGTGTGAATCGCAGCCGCGAAATCCTGAGGAGCTGTCTCGCCAATCCGCAAACCTCAACTCTGGGGACACAGTGAATGGTGAAGCCTGATTCAATGAGTATCAGATCCTCCAGCTCACAACTTAGCTAACTGACGCCAGAACCCTAGAGTTTTGCGCAGCCTATCACCAAACAGCACGAAGGTCCGACATTATCAACATCATGGACCTGAACTTCCCTCCAGTAGGTCTCTGGGGTAAAGGTGGAAACGCTTACGCAGAGCCAACTGCAAGTCTGCATAAGACGCGCCTTCATTAGAGTGAGCACTGACACTCCCTTGCAGCACCAGATAAACCAGAAACAAGGTGATAGCCATTTTTTATCCACAGACAATTGGTAAGAACAAGCAACCTTGACAAAATGCTCATAGAACATATCAAAGTCCTCACAAGGTCTGAACTCTGGAAGCTTTAACATGGGCCACTAACTACTATCACCTGCCTGGTAATTAACCCAACTGACTACAGATGCGGGAGACCGCGAAAGACTCTGTACCATCTCCATCCCTAACGCAAGAGCCTCATACTTGTCTAGTTATAACAATCCCGACGGAGGGCAACCTGACTGACCAGCCACTTCCTACCCGATCCTCCTGTCAGGCAGCCTCCCACTCTACGCTGAGCAGCCTCCCTCCCTTCGCAGATCCAACACTTTCCTCGACGTAGCCTTGCCTCTTCCATACGTTCATCCCTACGCCAGGGCTTTCCTGCCTAGCAGCCACTTCACTACGCTTCCGCTCTAGAAACATCCAGGACGTAAAGATGGCCAGGGCGGGTTACACCACTTGCCCGACACGGGATGATGATCCTATCTGACACCCATACCCAGGGTCTCGACTTTCCCATAAGGAAGTCCTTCTGGGAGCATGCACCCCTTCGAGGTGGAATCCTGAAGAGGAGAAGGTTTACCGGTCCTCAGCGAACAACAGAAGCCCACAGTTATGCTTCGCTATAACTCTGAGACGCTTCCGAGCGGAATGCCAGGTCCGGGTCACGAACAGGGAGAACCCCCAGCGAATAAGGAAGAAAAAGTACCACAGGACAACCTGCTACAGCACTGGAATAGTAAAGTTACCGTAGTCAGAAGAACGGTACAAATAGTAGGGACTACAGTAACATATTGAATACCCTTCTACTTCGCGCCCGCGTCGCCATACCACCAGCGCCCGGACTTCGCCATGACAACAATATCCTGCAGTTTTTCCAAATACAGGGGAAAAACAATTCCAACTAGAGATAAAAACAACAAATATTTAAGGGGTCGTGTGTAAATGTGAGTATGTGTGTAGGAGCGAGATGTGCACCATATTTCCCGGCTGCTCCCACACTGCATCACCGCGCACATACAGCACGAGCACAGTGCGGAGGGGCTCACCGAAAAAAAACACAAAAAAAACTATGTCCGGCTGCCCCCACTCTGGCAACAACCGCGCACTAAACAGAACGAGCAACAAACGGTGGGGCAGCCAAAAAAAAAACAAAACAAAAACCCTAAGCAGTACGAATCCGAGAGGGAAAAAAAAAAGAGACCCTAGCGACCGATACAACCCCCTGAACTCAACAACCCGGTAGAGAAAAAAAAAACACAAGAATTGGCTAAATCACAAAACAGGAATGGGCAGACTGGGCGCACAGAAGGGCAAGACTTACGGCCGTACCTGCGTGAGGTTACCCGTCCGGAAGGAGGAACTGTGACGCGGTCGACTCCCCCCTCGGTCCCACCTCGACCGCCCGAGCACGCCGGATGTTCCCTCAGGCCACCAAAAAAGACTACCATCACTCTAAGTTCACCCAGCCAACCTAACCCACGAACAAACACGAACAAACTGAATAAACATCTACAAACCAGACAAAACTAAACAGGTACTCTGCGCAACGAGAGAGACAGCCAGAGCCCTTCACATCCCTGGCCGAGCCCCCACAATTGTCCACGACCGACCCCTGGACGTCTGCCGACAGATCGGTCTAGGTGGGAAGTGAAGGGAGTGACAGACCTCAAAAGCTCCGCAAGAGACCTAACACAATAAAGATTACGATAACAACACCCCATTATATTCACCACCAGCAAAATAAACATTCAACACATACGCACCCATGCACGATCACAACTCTCAGCACTCCAACGCACACAACATGCACAATCACAATCAAGCACTCCCACACCCACAAATGCACGAAAATAAAATATCAATATATTCGCCATACGACGTACGACAATCACAATTACAGCATGACTAGCACATATGACAATATAACACAATTATAAAGAAATATATCCAGTATCCGAACCATTCTCACAACAAAGGAGTGCGTCAACACCCCAGCCCCCTGTCAAGACCCTGCTCTGGGAGCACCCTGTCGCACTAGGTGCTCCGAGGCGGGATGGTACTCCGAGCAGGAGTCGGCCAAAGCCGACACCCTCGACCAACCCAAGCGGGCAGTGAAGACGATGACCCCCCTGGGGGGGGGGGGGGGGGGGGAACAAACGTAGCAGTATAACGGAGGTCCTGGACGGGGCCCAGAGGCCGGCCCATCAAGACTGCGGGGGGCATCCTCTAAGAAGCCACCCACGGACCCGACCAAGGCTTGGCCACGACCAGCGCGTGCACCAATCCCGACCGGAGGGTCACAGCCCGAACGTGGCCTCGACCAGCACGTGGCAACCATCCAGTTTCGGCTCCATGTTGAAGCCCCCGGAGGGTGGAGGACGTAGGCAGGGAGGAGAGTCGAAGTAGGAGGGAAAGAAGAAGAAGGAGGAAGGAAAAGGGTACTGGAACCCTGCCGTCAGAACCGTCGACCATTGCTGTCAAGTCTTAACAGCCCACTCGCATGAAGGTCGAGGGAAGTGTATTAACGCACACAGAAAACCCATATAATCAAGTCAGTACACACACGATGCAGGTAAAAGACTGCATTAAATCAACAGGTTATAAAACAAATATGAATTACTCACCCGTCACTCACTCACGCATACCATATCCTTCCTGAGGAAAAAAAACAACACAGCGACCATCGCATAATAACTGCCACACAATTGCCAATAGTAATTCAATGGTATAACTGAGCACATTAATAAACACAATTACCAAAAATAACACAAATCTCCAACAACCATACCGAACGACAAATCAATGCGAACGCACGCACCGTAAACATAAAACTCGTTCTCACATGCACCACCAACAGACGGTGGCCGAAGGATAAAAGTCCGGCGAATGTGACAGGGTGCTGACGAGCGAGACCCAGCAAGATTCCAACCCAGAATCACCAGGTTCTCTCCCTTCCCCCCACAGACTACCGCATGACAAGATACATAAACAGTAGAAAGGAAATTTGGAAATCATTAGAAGTGTCCAGGTTAAAGATTGAATTAACCAGAGAAAAGGTCTCACCCAATATTACACATACAATTACCCGAAAACAAAAGAAAAATTGCGCAAAAACGAAGCACAAAGCAGCCGCTAACAACAACAAACCAAAACAAACAAGACCACGAAACATGATGCTTACCAGCTACCCGTGGTGACCCCGAAGAGGCTGGTCAAAGACTCACACTACCCTCTAGACCAGTCGAGAGGACAGAAGGAGAATATGCTGAAACAGAAGAAATTATGTCCCTCTCCTACAGGCCGACAGCAGGAATAGACAGTACTTGACAGTACTCTCGATGACAAGGTACAAAACCGGACTGGAGCAGGCGCCCCACAGAGACATCTTCCGCTCGAGTGACGAGGCTAACCTCCCTCAGCAATGGCGGCCAACATGCCAAGCAGCGTCAACAGAGTGAGCATACTACAAACTAAAAGAACGAAGCAAACGTGCGACATGTAAAAAAAGGACTAGAGGCCGATAGACAAAAGTTACGAGAGAAAGTAACCGGCCCCCCGAGAACTTGCAGGATGAATAGCACGGGCGGTGAATTAGATAGAGAGAGCGAGAAAGCAAACCGAAGTAAGCAGAACTATACAAGGTGCCACGCGCACCACAAGCCACACTACGGGACGGTACACTACCAGGCCCCTACAATAAACAAATAATAATCCGCCACCTAGGTGGGTACAGAACGTCGTACGCCTCGTGACCAACCTCAGTGACATCTAGAACTCTTGAGGTATACAAGACGATGCCCATGTCATTTCAAAGAACTCTCTGTGGGTCACATGCGATGCCCATGCCATTACAAGAACTCTGAGGGTCTCATGACGATGCCCATGTCATTACATAGAACTCAGGGGATTTCATGACGATGCCATGTCATACATAGAACACTGTGGGTAAACAAGACGATGCCAGAGTCAATTTCATAGAACTCAGTGGGTTCCATTGACGATGCCCAGTCAGTTGATAGAACTATGTGGGTCCCATGACGATGCCCATGTCTTTGAACGAAACTATGGGGGTCTCCAAGACGATGCCCAATTCATTTGATAGAACACTTGGGTTCCATGACGATGCCCAAGTCATTTCATAGAACTCTGTGGTTCACATAAGATGCCCATTGTCATTTCATAGAACTATGTGTGACACATTACCGGTCCCATGTCCAATTTCAAAGAACTCTGTGGGATCACATGACGATGCCAAGTCATTTCATAGAACTCAGTGGGTACACATGACGATGCCCATGTCATTATCATAGACCTATTATGTGTCACATGACCGGAAGCCCAATGTCATTTCATAGAACTCTGTGGGTTCCATGACGGAAGCCCATGACATTTCAAATAACTATGTGGGTCCATGACGATGCCCATGTCATTTCATAGAACTCTGTGGTTTCCATGACGATGCCCATGTCATTTCATAGAACTCTGTGGGTCACATGACGATGCCCATGTCATTTCATAGAACTCTGTGGGTCACATGACGATGCCTATGTCATTTCATAGAACTATGTGGGTCACATGACGATGCCCATGTCATTTCATAGAACTCTGTGGGTCCCATGACGATGCCCATGTCATTTCATAGAACTATGTGGGTCACATGACGATGCCCATGTCATTTCATAGAATTCTGTGGGTCACATGACGATGCCCATGCCATTTCCTACAACTCTGTGGGTCCCATGACGATGCCCATGCCATCTCCTACAACTCTGTGGGTCCCATGATGATGCCCATGCCATTTCCTACAACTCTGTGGGTCCCATGACGATGCCCATGCCATTTCCTACATCTCTGTGGGTCCCATGACGATACCCATGCCATTTCATAGAACTCTGTGGGTCCCATGACGATGCCCATGCCATTTCCTACAACTCTGTGGGTCCCATGACGATGCCCATGCCATTTCCTACAACTCTGTGGGTCCCATGACGATACCCATGCCATTTCCTACAACTCTGTGGGTCCCATGACGATGCCCATGCCATTTCCTACAACTCTGTGGGTCCCATGACGATGCCCATGCCATTTCCTACAACACTGTGGGTTCCATGACGATACCCATGCCGGTTTATTGACAGTCAGGCTTGTTGGACATCTTGCCCACGCAGCCAGAGAAGGCTGGAGTGGAAGTAGTGCAGAGAACAGAGGTTGTAGTGGTGTAGGGGTGGAAGTAGTATAGAGAACAGAGGTTGGTGTGGTGTAGGAGTGGAAGTAATATAGAGAACAAGGTTGTCAGTGGTCTAGGAGTGGATGTAGTGTAGAGAACAGAGGTTGTTGTGGTCTAGGAGTGGAAGTAGTGTAGAGAACAGAGGTTGTTGTGGTGTTGGAGTGGAAGTAGTTAGAGAATGAGGTTGTTGTGGTGTAGGAGAAAAGTAGTGAAGAGAACAGTTGTAGTGGTGTAGTTGGAAGTGTGTAGAGACAAGTTGTTGTGGTGGAGAGTGGAAGTATGTAGAGAACAAGTTTTGTGTGTAGGAGTGAATAGTGAAGAACAGAGGTTGTTAGTGGTTGTAGGAGTGAGAAGTAGTGTAGAGAACAGAGGTTGTCAGTAGGAGTGGAAGTAGTGAGAGAAACAGAGGTTGTGTGTTAGGAGTTGAAGTAGTGTAGAGAACAGAGGTTGTTGTGGTCTAGGAGTGGAAGTAGTGTAGAGAACAGAGTGTTGTTGTGGTTAGGAGTGGACGTAGTTGAGAGACAGAGGTTGTTAGTGGTTAGGAGTGGAAGTAGTGTAGAGAAACAGAGTTGTGTGTAGGAGTGGAAGTAGTGTAGAGAACAGAGGTTGTTGTGGTGAGAAGTGGAAGTAGTGTAGAGAACAGAGGTTGTAGTGTGTAGAGTGGAAGTAGTGTTGAGAACAAGTTGTAGTGGTGTAGAGTTGAAGTAGTGTAGAGAACAGAGGTTGTCATGTAGGAGTGGAAGTGTGTTAGAGAACAAGGTTGTATGTAGGAGTGGAAGTTGTGTGAGAGACAGAGTTGTTGTAGGTAGAGTGGAAGTTGTGTAGAGAACAGAGGTTGTATGTAGGAGTGGTAAGT
>JAFLJL010017172.1:27500-31167 GCA_018398815.1 Conus ventricosus | reverse complement strand
TGAAGCCACTGAGAATGTGCTGCGCTGAAATCAGATGTAGATCTTTGTTATTCGATGCCTTCATGGTCAGGGTCCATATTCAGTACAATTATTAACAGTAATTACAAAGGTGGTCATCCATGACATTTGTAAAACCGTTACAAAGCTTAAAACATTACCAGTAGTAAAAAAAATGTTCAGTTCGTTTAAATGCATAGACAGGCATGCAAAATAACATGTTGATGCAAACATGTGTGTGACCATAATTCTTTGCTTTGTCTGGCTATGTAAACTAAAAGGTGGATGTTGATCTAGTGGTTATATTCATTTGCCCCAGCAAGAGATAATCTGACGAAAAAGAAAAGAGCATTTTCCGTTGAGAGATCATGTTTTCTGATGGCAGAAAACGTGGATTTTACCTAATTAAAACGCAAATCAGTTTCTGCCTTTTGGTTCTGGGATCTCTCTTCAACCGCGCGAGTTTATAGCGTGTGCAACATTTACACCATTAATACACTACTTCATCGATCATATACTGAACATTAAAAACGCACCGCTTGCCAAAAGACCCAGACAACGTTGGTAGTACAGAATTATTTAATGAAAGTAAGCATATTTGATTACGCATCCATTTTTCAATTAAACAAAATGTCTGTTCTTGACAAGAATGGCCGAATTCATCTGAAATTAGCTGGTGACTTTACTTGGGTCCCTGTCAAAAAGTACACCACGACGAGCATGTCCGTCCGCGAGCTCTAATACCGAGTGTGTCCGCCATTTGCCCCGATGCACGCTTGGCAGCACCTCCTCATGGAGTAGACAAGGTTGTGCAAGAACGCCTGTGGCAGTCCATCCCACTCCTCGGTCAGTGCGCGCCTCAAATGATCGAGAGTCTGTGGACGTCTTCCACGGGCCACAAGACGCCCCAGCTCATCCCAGACGTGTTCAATGGGAGCCATGTCAGGGGACAGAGATGGCCAGGGCAACACGGCAATGTTGTTCGCCTGGAGAAACGCAGCGGTGGCTCTTGCGGTGTGGGGTCGTGCATTATCATGCTGGAAGAACTGCAGCTCCGGGTGCTGGCCAAACAGTGGGACGACGTGGTTCTGCAGCACCTGCTGGTACGTGTTGGCATTCACATGGTTGTCAAAAAAGTACAAAGGTGTCCGGTAGTCATGACTGAATGCCCCCCAAACCATCAGACTGCCCCCTTCCCATCTATCGGCTTCAAACACGCAGCAGTTGGCGTAGCATTCCCCGACACGCCTCCAGACTCATTCTCCCGTCAGCATGAGATAACGCGAAGCGACTTTCGTCAGAGAACAGCACAGCTCTCCACTGACGTCGTGTCCATGGCAGATGCTGGTTGGCCCACTGCAGGCGTTGCTGACGGTGTCTACGGGTGAGGACTGGGCCAACATGAGGGCGTCTTGCATTGAGCCCTGATTCTTGCAATCGACGTCGAACGGTTTGTCCAGACACTGGACCCCGTCGACCAACCACCTGGCGACATGTTTCTGCTGCTGTAAGGAATCGATTATGAAGATGAAGCTGTCGAATGTATCGATCTTGCGCTGGTGTGGTAACACGAGGTTGGCCAGTTCGGCGCCGATCAGTGGTGGAACCAGTCGCTGCCAAACGTTGTGATAGCCTTACAATTGTTGAGTGACTGCAGTTCAGTTGTCTGGCTGTCTCTCTCGATGACACACCGACCATCAACATTCCAATGGCTCGCTCGCGTTCTTGCATAGGCAGTCGCGGCACTGTTTTCGGACCACTTCGCCTGGTCGAATGACAACTGATACCGTTTTCCAGTCGGCATGACTTCAAACTCACCATTTGAGACAAAGAAACAGATGAGCTACGTTCAGTCTCGGCCCCAGTGGCAAAAAAAGTGTTTTGGGCGAGTTGCACGTGGGCGTCACACGAACGTTGGCAAGCGCGGAGAAACCGAGGCAGTGTGAATCTGTGTCCCTTAAAAATTGTGTTAATATACCAAATCCAAATACACATTTTTTCCAAATGGGAAATCGGCAAATCAAAACGGTGCGTTTTTAATGTTGTTCAGTATATATATTTTCAGGAGATTTGAGGATGTTCACAACTACAAGTAGTGGGGAACTGAAGAGTGTAGAGGCTTTAGAGGGCAGAGACTGGATGCGACGGGGGAGGGACGCCGGACTAGCCCGAAAAGCCTGCCAAACTTTCATATGTCACTCACAAAACTATCATTGAGAGTGACGGATTGCCTAGTCATATACATATGTTTACCAAATGTTTTTAAAGGTATCCTACTGTGGCCTGAGGGAACGGTCTTGACCCTTACATATACTTTTCACTTGTCCTGGTGACAAGCTGCTCACACAATCTACTTGTCCCCAAGGTTATACTTGCCCTTGTTTGCGGTTGAAGAAACCGGTCAAAAAACAAACAGTTTAACTACAATGTGCACTAAAAAGTAGGCAGCAGAGTTCAAAGACGGCGTGCTCTGCGCCTACGTCATGCTGGTCCGAGACAGAGGAATGCAAGGAACAAGCCTTGTCACCGTTATGCTAGCTCTATGAACGCCTGTACGCGTTATGTAGCACCTTTCCTCCGTGAGTCGTTACCGACAGCTGCTCTTGCTCGGCAACGAGGGAAAAACATGGAAATCATGCCGCAAATTGAAACGGGTGATGGTAGGGTGGGAGGTGGGAAGGGAGGTGAGCGGGTAGGGAGACGATTGGCATGCGTAAGAATCTAGACCAAGAATGATATTGAATCAGACTAGTTTAAGCTTACTAAAACAATACATAGTTTTAGACCATGCAAGTAATTAATATTGGCGAAAAGCTCAATTGAGAATTCAAATCGATTCATGTTTTTCCCTTCCTCCAACCTCCGATCTTTTTCTCTCTTTTTTTTTTATGTGTGTGTGTGTGTGTGTGTGTGTGTGTGTGTGTGCGCGGTTGGGCCTTCCTATTTTCCCCATTGTCATAACTTTTTACCCTAAAACTGAGACTCAAAAAGCAAAAGTCTGTTCTTTATAGATGTACATTTGCTTGCTGATTTTAGTTTTAGCCTTTGATACAAAGCGTCTAGGTTTATTCATGATTCTCCATAACATGACAAAAGTATGTAAACATTGAAAATATTCGTTCATAAATTAAACTCAGAGGAACCATGAACGCTTGAAAATATGCATTTAAATGTGTGGAGCAAGGCGGTGTGATAATGACATGAGGCGCTGGCCGGAACGAGGCTAGGAAGGGGTCAATTCTGCTAGCCTCAACTAAAGTGGTAAGGTTCAAACGATCAAAAACCTTTATTTTGCTGAACACCCAAGACTTAGTATAGACTGATGTCGGTCAAATAACGTCGAAACTGTCAGCTTTTGAAACTGGTAACACCCCTCTAACAGCCCTCCCTGCTCCCCCTCTCCGCAAAAAAAAGGACCATCCCGCCAACACACACGTGCACGCGCGCCCGCTCACACAGAAGTGCAGTTGGGATGGTCTTACAGATCCCGATTCTCCTCCCGTCCCAACCGACTGAAGACCACATCACCCCCACAAAAAACACTGCTTTAAATAATGACACCGTAGGGAAGGGGCGAAGCGGGCCCGGAGGGTGGGTTGGAGATGAAAAGGTTTTGGTGGAGAAGAAATAGAAAAACAAGCTAAATAGACCAATTCACCCATTTCACTGG
>JAFLJL010017172.1:2500-22500 GCA_018398815.1 Conus ventricosus | reverse complement strand
ACTGGTCCTTAGAAATCTGGTTATATAGCACTGTTTTTCTGTTCGCTGATCTGATGGTTTTCCAAAATAACTTTGGGTCATTAGCCGACAGCTTTAGCTTCATTATTCGTTCTTTATCAAATTCTTGTCTCTTGGAAAATAAAAGGTGTTATACTGTCTCCTTTCTTCAACGTATTTATCCCCATAGGTTCCATTAAGTTTTTTTGACCTTTGAAATAGGTTCAAATACCTTTTCACAGTTCTCTTTTTTAGAGCACATTCTTTATCATAGTATAGTATAGTAATAAGAGCGATTGAGGCTCTACTTTTAAAGAGCCTATTTGTCTATCTAATTCTAACTTTGATTTCTAGCATTGCGTGCAAGCTCAGTTGCCCAGAAGTTATTCTTGGCAAATAGGGTTGTACAATGATGGTAGATTTTTCCAATGTTCATCCAGTCTTCTCTTGAAAGCATCCACTGATGGCGCAGAAACACTGACTCTGGGAGATTGTTCCAAGTATTGTTGATCCTATTCGAGAAAAAATTCGCTCTAACTGCTAATTTACTTCTGCTTTTCTTCAGCTTCATTGAATTTCCTCTTAACTGGCTTTTATTGTCCCTTTCAAACATAAGTTCATGGGTGTTGTACATTCCATTGAGGTACTTATAAGTTTCATCATATCACCCCGAAGACGGCGGTGCTCAAGACTCGGAAGCTTCAAAATTTTCAATCTATCAGGGTAGGGTTTGTCTTTGAGATGGCTCAGTGTCTTTGTTGCACGACGTTGCACATCCTCAATGTCACTACAAAGACCTTTGGAATGTGGTTGCCAGACACTGTGGCCATATTCCAACAATGGCCTGACCATGCTCTTGAACAAAATTACAAAAGTTCTCTCGGACAGATAATCAAAGGATCGGCGTATAAGTCCAACCATTCTGTTGGCCCTTGATGTGGTCTGAGCAACCTGCTCTTGAATGAGAGTTTATTATCCACTACAACGCCTAAGTCTTTTTCCTTTTCAGTTTCTTTTAGTCTCAATCTTGTTTTGTTGCCATCCGACTCTTTCCCCATGTAATACTCATTTTCATTGTTCCGGCCAATCTTCAAAACACAGCATTTGTCTGGGTGGAAACGCAGTAGCCACTTGTTGGACCATTCTTGCAAGTTGTTCAAGTCGTCCTGGAGATCTGTCGGACCGTTTTCAGTATCACTTCTCACATAGAGCTTTGTGTCGTCTGCAAACATCTTGGCAGTAGTCTTCAGCCTCTAGGCAAGTCATTTATGTATATAACAAACAGCATCGGCCCAAGCACAGATCCTTGTGGAATACCACTCGTCACACTGCCTTCTGGTGAACTGGCTCCGTTGATGACGACTTTTTGTCTCCTGTTACTTAGAAAATCTGCTATCCAGTCTAGGACTTTACCTTTAACTCCACTTGCAGACAGTTTCTGTACCAGCCTCCTGTGTGGGACAGAGTCAAAGGCCTTCAGAGAACAGGGAAAGGGGCATTCTGGGCCACTTCCGCCCTCACCCAGTTTCGGGCGAAAGTAACCCAGAATGCCCCTTTCCCTGTTCTCTGACAAGTAAGACTTCAATAACTAAAAAATAACGATTATCTACAAACAAACATACTGTGTAGGGTTATCCGTTTTCAATACTAATTTACTAAACTTTTCAGATTTCAGTTTTTGTTTAATCCTATGTTTTTCCTGATCATTTTCAATAACATCATTTTCACGCAAACATTCTTCAAATGAGTCTCTGTCTTTCATGTGAAATAAAACTACAGTCTTTAACTGTTCTCTAAAGTCTTTTAAACCGAGTTATATTTCTGGCATAAAATCCACACACTTATCCCAGCATGTCTTCCGCTGAAAGCTAGTTTTGACAAAGCGTTTCTCTTTTTAACAATGTCTCTTTCTGCCGAACAGTCATCTATAATAAATAGTGTTCTGCGTTCCTTCAAACAGTCTATAAAACTGTTCTAAACACTCACTCAGTTTATTGCTAGGATTAACTAAATATATGTCATCATCTGTCATATAAACCTTCTATTATGATATGCTTTGTTCCATTTAAGTGTTGGACAGAAAACCACAATATGATTAAAATTATAACGATAAACTGTTTGTAACGGGTTCGAGGATAAATATTGTTTTTCCACAACCAGTCTGTCCACAAATCAATGAACAATGAGGGGTTTTTGTCATAAAGTTTAACTGCTCCATAGTTTTATACTAGAATTTAATCAAATCCAGTTATTGTTTTTATCATGCTCTCTGTCAAAACTTGTTTCAGTATAATAAAATCCTATAAGGTTAAATGTGTAAGATTAATCCAATTTAGTGCTGTAAGATTGTTTCTATTTAGACTAATATTGATTTTGTTGCTTGTTGTTATAACCTTAATATCCTCACCATGTGAAGAATGACGACAGTAACTTTAAGTTTTTCAACGTCTAAGTTTTGCCAGCTAATTAGAATTCCTTTTTGAAGGACGTCACTCACACCCACAGCCCCATTCCTCTTCACATCTTTTAAGACAGAAATTTCAAATATCATTGTGAACGTGTCTCCTAATTTCATTTGTGGAATGAATTGTAATTTTGTAGAAAACATCTTTTAAAACCGTTTCTCTTCTGTGGAGGATGTACTGCTTTTTCCCATACGGCGTTATTTCAATTTCTTTCCGACTATTGTCGTCCGGCATAAGACTTACATGTAAAGGGCCCGAGTTGAATGCTTTTCTGAAACTTTTTTGACGGCTAAAATATGTAAATGGGCTTATGAATTCAAATTTTATTTCCCATTCTAATATGGTTCTAAGTGCCATTTGAGGTCAGGCTTTCGAACTATTTTATATTTCATACTGGCCAACATTATTTGCCTCTAGATTGCGCAGTTGTTCTAGTTTAGGAACTTTTTGTTGTCGCCAACTCTTTGCGTTTATAATCACCATCTTTAGTGTACTCAAAACCATACAAAGGCCTATCTCACCATTCTGTTCAAAGTCCGCAAGTCTGCAAGGTCTTTTAATTCTAAAGTTATACACCTTACAGGCGCTAATGTAACTCTGGTTCTTCTGGCCCCGCGACATGTTTTGTACAACGTATTATTTTTTTCTAAAACAATGTGCGGTTATCACATTTTACAACTTTCCCTGTTTTGTCTTTGATTTTTATAATAAATGATCCGACCCTCCACAAACTAATCTTTTAAACTGTAAATTGGGAATTGTATAATTTCATAATCGAAATATGCAGCTTTCCCTGACGGAAGAGCTCTTAAAAAGTTGAGGGCCTTCCATCATATAAGTTTTCATCAGTGTTAGTTCGTCCAAATGAACATGAGTAATGAATGTATGCAAGATCGGGGCGGTTTTCTCCCTCATAAGTAGTTTTGTCTGGCACAACTCTAAATCTATGTTGTCATCTGCAAAGCCTAACATTTTAGCTAGCTCTACATCAAAAAGGTAATGTGCTACTTCTTCTTCAGGTTTGAATGTTAACTGTTTTTAGTTTTGGGCTTTGTTAAGTTTGAGAGTAATGTCGAAATTACTCATTGTTCTTTTAGCGAACAAAACCCGTAAAAAACCATCAGGTATGGTTAACCGGCTAACTACCTTCCTTCTTTATTAACTTTTGAACTGCATTATTTTTCTTGGATTCAGTTATATTAAACCAAAACGACTTTGTAAAATATTTCATGAAGTGCAACCATTTTGGTCCGCATTCGTTATCAATAGCATGTTCTAAAAACGAAGGACTGTCTTGGGTTGTTATTGTTACAAAATTTTTTAAAACAAATTAAAATGGTGCATTAAAATTTTAACTGATGCAAATTTTTCTGTTGGGCCGCACTACAATCTTAAAAATATAGCAATGATACTCTTGACATTGCTGTGACCAGACTGCTCTTTATAAAAAGGTGAGTACTCCATTAAGCAGATATCTTAACCCCCCTATTGAAAACGACCACATCAAAAGCGTGGTTTAGTCACCCGATGCGTTTTATCAGAACCAGTTAAAACTTTGCTTTTGTTTGCGCATCAACTGGGTGTGGAGTGGCGTATGTGATCATTTAAATCACCATGATCCTTTGGTGAGGTCAGTGTACAGATTTCATTTCTATTACACCTTCAGACGTATTTTGACTGAATTGAAAGCCCCATTACCAAATGACAAACCGTTTAATCCACTCAGCAAACATAATAGACATGAAGGCTTTTAAAAGGATCTGTAACGAATTCAATATTAACATCAAGACGGGCTTTAGACAAAAGCTGGATCATAATCTGGCCTAGGCGACCTTTATTTTCGGGGCACGCACAGAAAGTATAACTTGACTGGCATCCTCCTTTCAAATTTTCTTTTTTGGCAAAAACTGTTGAGCCCGGGTCCCTACAGCAAGAGCTTTAAAACGCATGGACAACATTTATCTTAGACACTTCTAAGGGCCTAACTAGGGCTGGAATAGAACGAATAAACGACTCTATTCGTACTTACGTTTGGTGTTTGCTAGGGTCGCAAGCACAGGCAAGATCAAGCATAACTGATCCTTTTTACTGGCTTTGACGCACAAAAACAATACTTAGCAAATTTAGAGGACGCCATTAATTCTACAGTTGATTTCCTTCAAGTATTCAAAGGTCCCAACATGTTTTACAATACGCAAGATCGAAAGTAGACTTTGCTGTTGGCACTGGTTTATACATGCTGCCTTTGACCTCAGACCCCAGGTAGGAATAATAATAAACTTTAATAATGAAATTCTTATAGCAGGCAATGAACAGAAGGTTGGGAAAAAAAACGACATAAATTTGAGCCTTTAATATTACAAACAATAAAAGAAGCCCAAGGATTAAGTCATCAAATTTCCCCGAAGTCCAAACCCCAAAGTCATTGAAGACTCAGCAAAGCTCGCGGACTCTGTTCGCAAATGCCCATGAATATGAAAAGACACCCGCTTGTTCTTGGATTAACTGCCCTAGGATTACTTGGTCTTTATCTTACTAAATATTAACCCAACTATTACAAGAACTAATCCCCTTTAAGTGCTCGGCCATAAAGCCAACTATTTTGCTTGCAGTAGACAAAACCCAGCTAACGTACTGCCTAATATACCGGGTAAAGCGTTACGGCTTTATGGCTAATTTTTTTAATAAATCGAAAGATGATCAAGTTGTTTTTTTACCATGATTTATCAGGTGGAGGCGATGGGCGGGGGGCATGAACTTTGCCCTCCACCACCGCCTGTAATAGCCATTACTAGTGTGCTTATTGCAAATCCTAAGGCTGTTATAACGCTGGCTAATGTGACTCCTTGCTCTCTAAACAGTGTTGTATTCTTTCTGCTAGCGTTGTGTCTTCTATAAAATTTTTTCGATAGTTTCTCTAATTCTGTTCACTTGAGTTCGTAATTGGTCTCGGTTAGTAGTCAGCACTTTTAGTCTTGTGATCTTTCTTGTTCAAGATCTTTTAGTCTTTGTCTTTTTCTTTCTTTAATATCGGGCCCCTAAGTTGGGCGTCTTCAGCCTCAACGAGTTTTTCTTTTTCTCTTTTTATATGCTTTTTCTAGTTCACCTGTTTTGCTAATTGTTTGTTAATTGCCTCTAATGGTTCTTAAAGCATGATCAAGGGCCGTTATTTCTCGCATGGGTAGCGGTGAGTCGTGTTAGTCTTTAATGCTGTTTCTTCGAAAAACTGGTTTCTGCTTCTTTTTGCATTTATTATTTCATCTGCCGTTGATTTAATTCTTTAAGTTCCTGTTTTGTTTTTGGGGTTAGCTGTTGGGAGTTCCTGCAGTGTGTTTTGAGTTTAGCAACTGCATCCCTATCTAATTTTGGTCTAACAAGACCAAGGCGTTTTTGGATCTTTACACTAAGTCTTTGTTAATTGTACTTTGGCTAAAAACTTTGATGGGTCTGGTTTAGTTGTAAGCCGAAAGATTCTCCTTGATGCCCTTTACAACAAATGACCATCTTTTAATTCAAATCATTTGGGGGTTATAAATTCGGGAGGTTCTTGGCCTAAACTTTTGTAAAATGCTCCGACCGCACTTCTGTTAATTCACGCCGCATTGAGGCGCTGAGCGATGCTGTGTCAAAGGGATCATTTCATCATGTCGTCTCCAGGATCAAAAATCATAATCTTCTTCGCCTTAAATTCTCCCATGTTTTTAAATAATTAAAACTTTTTATTTTGTTTTAAAAATTCCCCAAAAGCATATGGCTCGATTCTTGACCCGATAGAAGCTGAAAGAACCCTTGGCGCGCAGGGAAATAAACGGAATATTACTGTTCCAAATAATCCATCTACTATTGATGCAGATCAAATTCTTACTGTCAAATTTCCGGACCTAGGAGCAGATGAAGTGATTGTGCCAGGCTCTGCGCGTCTTACTTTCAAATGTATCGCTTCAACAACAGACACAAACAGGACAGTTGTCCAGAATTTGGGGCGGGCAATTGTTAAGAAATTTCTATAAAATTGAGGGGCAAGAAATATTTTCTTTCCCACAATGCAGACATATTTTTAACCTATTCTGATCTTGGCTACGGGAATGAAAGGGCGGTTTCTTGCGTTTCAAGGAATCGAAAATGAAGAAGCACTAAACATAGAAATAGGGCCGCAGATTTAAAGACGGCAAAAAGTATGCAGCTGTAAATTTTGCGTATGGAAATCGCTTTTCCATCCCTTAGTTTTGAGTTGTTAAAAAAGCGCATGCACCGTACTTTCAAGGAGCATTAAAAGACAGATTGTCATATGAAACTAACTTTTAATGAATACAAACGCGTTATCAAATCATCAGACACCAAAGAAAAAGTACAGCATTTTGACATCCGTTAGAGTTTGACGTTGTTAGCAACCCTCACTTAGCAAGGCTGTTGAGCAACAATATCAGACAAAATTCAAATATATTACGAAAGGTGATTCATCATACAAAATCCCAGAAGCGGGCAGACACTATATGGAATTTTAGTTTTAGCGTCGCAGCAAGATCGCTTAAAGGATTTTATTGCTGTGTGAAGATGAAAAACCCGTTAAAAAGAGCAAGTGAAAAGTTTTTTTTTCCTAAAATAACGAAAGTGCAATGTACAATTGACGGTAGTCCTAACCAAATCTACGCTAGCGGGCTTAAAACCTTATCAGCATTTTGATGAAATAAGAAACTGTTTGGGAGGCGGGAGGTGTAGAAATCCAACGTGGCCTTGTGTCTAAAGATTTACATCTTCACAATGTTAGGCTTGATGTTTAAATTTAACAACGAAATACGGTTTTGGTTGACCTAAGGTCAACAGAGGATAATCAGTTGCATGGAAGCGGGAGAACTGTGAGTGGACGTAATAAAACTTCAAATTGATAAAGAAGAAGAAGCCGATAAACCGCTTAATGTACATTTTTTTTTAAATATATGATGCGCAGCTGACTATTAAAGAAAACAGATTAAAAGTTATACAATACTAAATTAAATTTTTATTTTTAAAAAAGCATGTCTGTTCAGGTTTACCCAAATGTCCCTTTACAGCGCCCCCAAAAAGGGAAGAGATAGTAGAAAGCCCTAACATAAAAACCTTTAGATTAAAACCAACATTACACAAATGCAGCAAGTACTAGAGCAAGACCTTTCAAAATACAGCAAAACCAAACGAAGGTATTCTGCTGCCTTTTAATGCTGTTACATATGTTAATACTGGGGCATCGACTATAAGTGCTCTATCAGCAGGAACGAGTGTTGGTCTCTTGCAACAGGTGTTGGTGCGCCGCAGCTTTACCTCTAGGAGGTTTGTCTTTAGCTCTCGGCCTGTGTTCATTAGCTGTAAGTGCGGCTGGCAAAAAATTTAAAAAAACTAAACTCCAAAAGCACACGCTATGGTTAAATTTAATAACGGCTAAACTTGTTCGTTTAAACTGACAATAAATAAAGCGCTTGTTGACTCAAACATCACGGATGAAGAATTTAATCGTTTACGGGCCCGATTTTGATGACTACAAAAGACAAAGTTTGATCTTCAAAGAAAGGCGGAGGGCAAGTTTTTCTCACAGCCAGACGCCGAGCAGATAAAAAAGGAATGTTAAAAAAAGTAAACGAGACATTAAACTCTGTTCTAAACAGCTCACATTAACAACACGAAGGGTGTTTATATTTTAGTTTATGAGGTCCAAGCGCAAAAGACCGTCGATATTGGTTCTGATTAAGTATTTTTTTTAATTTAAATAAATTTTTGGCTTAGAAAGAAAGACAGCATGGCTAAGATATATGAAGGACCGGACGAATTGTTTGAAGGAATGCTCGAGAGAGGGGCGTTTATCAAGAGCACTAAATGATATTAATCTAGAAGTCATTGATCCAACAAACGTACAGGCAAGCGTTGTAATGCAATTTCTCAAGTTCCAAGTAAACTAACAAAGACCCACCATTTTAAAGTAATGTTAGCTGTTTTAATCGACTATATAACAATAAATGAAGAAAATCTAGAAGTTTGGGTCTCGACTAAACCAACAGACTATTCTTTCCTCTAAGACTTACCCCCCGGTTGGGCAGACGAACTGCTTACCCCGTTTGACGCTGCCGTTTGAAGAAGCTAAAATGAGAGGCTCTGGTTGGTCAGAGGGCGAAGTCTTAGAGATTAGATTAAACAGGCTAAGTATGCACCGATTGTAGGCAAGGCTTACTTCGCTACCTCGGGAGTTGGTTTTAAAGAGAGCAGTTTTAAACATAAAAAATTCAGACAACAAATGTTTCATGGGGGTGCGTTTTGCAAGGCGCATCATGCCCGCAAACCCACGCAGAGAGAGTGATAACTATCGGAAATACGCCAAAGATCTTAACTTAATGGAATTCCTTTCCTGTTAGTGTAGACCAAATTGATCAGTTTGAAGAACAAAAAAAACCCCAATAAACTTTTAAATGTATACACATGGGATGAGGAAACAAATTTGGCGCCAATTAAGTGCCCAAAAAACAGTCCAAAAATAGGCGAACCAGACAAAAACCCATGTTGACTTATACTAATGTTTTCACCAGCGGGGCTACCCCATTACACATTGATACGCACAATGAGTAGATTATTGAGTTATACTACAAACAACATAGCAAACAAGAATTCTGCAGAAATGTTTAAAAGAATTCCATCTGTGCAAGCTGCGACGTGAACATATAAAACATGTAAAAGTTCTGTAGACTGTAATACAGAACTAATTACCCCCACCCGGATCTAAAGTTAGTTTTAAGAACTGGAAAAACTGCAACATTCCCCATTGTTGTTTACGCAGACTTTGAATCACTCTTTGTTCCTTATGAAGGGCCAGCGCCACAAAAACTTCAAAAAAACAGTTTTAAGGAGTAATCATCAAATTTGTTCATTTGCTTTCATCGTTGTCAGGTCGGATGGCGTTCATTCAGAGCCAGAATTATATAGAGGGCCTAATGCTGCAAATACTTTTTTAAACGCATGCAGAAGTGCGTAATGACTGTTCTAATAATCTAAACTTATCTGAAATCATAATGACGCCTGAAGACCAACAACAGTATGACTCAGCCACACATTGTTGGATTTGCGGTTTAGGTTCTATCAAACGCAGAGAATCCAAAGTAAGGACCATGATCAACATTAGCGGAAAGTTCAGAGGAGCGGCGCATAACAAATGCAATCTTCAACTAAAGTTTGATCCTAAGACATGGAAGCTGCCTGTATCTTTCATAACTTGCGAGGTTACGACTCTCATCTTATAAGGGAAAGCAGTGGATGATGCCTTCAGGGTGTCATGCATTGCCCCAGTCTCAGAAAGTACATGGCTTTAATCTGAATAAAAATGTCTTTTTAGACTCTATGCAGCACATGATGGGTTCATTAGAGTCATGGCTATGTCCTTAAAGTCTGCCCAATAACGGAAGAATATTTTGACCCAACTCTCGTTAGAAAGGGCGTTTATCCTTAGAGTACATGAACCCGTTGGGAAAGGTTTGCCGAAGATACACTTCCACCTAAAGGCGCGTTCTTTTCTGTCTTAGAGGAAAGGACATCAGTGATTTGATTACCAGCATGCTCAAGATGCGTGGCAGAAGTTAGATTGTAAAACGATGGGAGACTATCCTGACTCCTACTTAATGGGCTGATGTATGTTTGTTGGCGGCCGTCTTTGAAAATTATAGAAAGACCTGCATGAAAAAATTATAGCCTGGATCCCGCGCATTACATTTCTGCGCCCGGGATGAGTTGGGACGCTTTCTTAAGTTTACGGAGTACAGATTGATTTATTGTCTGATTTACCAATGATTCAGATGATTGAAAACGGGTTGCGTGGGGGAATTAGTATGGCGTCGCATATTATGTAAAGCAAAAACAAATACTTGGATCATTATGATCCAAGTAAAAGGTTCTAACTATTCTCAGTATTTAGATGCAAACAATCTGTATGGTTGGGCAATGGCGCAATCGCTTCATTACGCAACTTTAAAATGTACACAGAAGACAATCCGAATAATATTCAAAGGCATTAAAGTGGTTGGGCAGTTTAAAGCCTGATCAACAGCGTGGTTTCATTCTAGAAGTTGATTTAGAATATCCCCTGGGAAATCCATGACCTGCATAATGACTATCCATTGCAGCAGAAAGTCTAAAGATGGCGAAAAAAAGAGCCGCCTAAACTTGTGCCTAATCTTCGAGGCAAAAAAAAATTTTTTTTCTGTCATTACAGACTTCTACAATTTTATTTAAGACATGGTTTGAAGTTGACAGTGTTCATCGTTAATTGCTTTTGATCAAGAACGGTTCATGAAAACCATACATCATGAAGAACATGATCTTAGAACTAAATCCACAGATGCTTCAGAAAAAGACTTTTTTAAGTGATGAACAACAGCTGTTCGGAAAGACTATGGAAAATCCGCACAAGCGCAAAGATGGGCAGATTGGTCACCAAGAGAACGAAGCAATTAAGCTGACTTCAAAAACCCAATTTCAGGACTTTAGAAGATTTCATGGGTACCCTTTTTGGCAAATGATGAAAAAAAAGAAAGTCAAATTGGACAAACCTGTATTTATTGGGTTTACTGTTTTAGAATTATCAAAGCTTTTGAAGTTGAGTTTCTTTATGACTACTTTAAGCCCTCGTATCCTGAGTCCAGAGTACTTTACACAGATAAGACAGTTTTGTTATAGATATCCCACTGAAGACATCTATAAGACATGGAATTAGAAGTGGCTAAGGAGCGAGTGGATGGTTTTGACACGTCCGATTACCCCAAAGATTCGCCTTTAATTCAATTACTAACAAGGGAAAGGGTTTTTGGAAGATGAAGGATGAATTATCTGGAAAGGTGATCAAGGAGTTTGTTGGTTTAAGGTCAAAAAATGTACCCGTATTTCGAGCCAGGAGAAAATCATTAAGAAAGCAAAGGGAAAATCTTCAGCGTTGTGCAGTCAAACATATCGCATGACAACTACAAAGGAGCATTGTTTGGCAATAAGACTTTTCATCATGACAACGTAAAACTACGATCTAATCTACATGAGATCAACACAAATGTTGTAACAAAGAAGTCATTAGATAGAACAACACAAACGGGTGTTTGTTAATCCAGAGTTTCATATGCAATTGGGCACTGGAGAACCGCATAAACAGGGGGTTTTATATTTTTCATCAACTTTTATTATAGATCAATCATAGCTTCATCCCAAATTTATTTTTAAAACTTTTCTCATGTTTGCTTGCGAGTTCGAATTTTTTTTTATTATTTCAAGATATTCTTTTTCCCAATTTGGGGGTTTGGTTGTAGGTGATCTGGATGATTTAGCATGCATTGATTTTAAACCTCGAAAATGTTTCCTTAATAGCATTACACGTCTGAAATGATTCCCCTATCATTTTCAAGGTCTCTTCCTTTACCATTCTTGTTTCGTTCTGCGCTTCCTTTTGGCCCCTTTCCCTTTTAAACCAAAATATGTTTACGTAATTAATTAAAGCGGAACTGTGTCTGGTGGATTATCTGCAGTTCTTCTTTCACAAAAGATCTTGAGGAGCTGGTTGTTTTGTTGTGTCAGTTTTCGTAAATAAAAACGGGCGGATTCATCTTTACAATTCTTTTTATTTTTATATGGGTCAACACTCCAAACTGGATCTGTTGCCTGATGCGAGTGTCCCCTTCCGCTTCCCCGGTAAATAAAGGTACCTTACTTTCAAACCAAACCCGGGAATGTTTGCTGGATGAAGACTTCCTTCAGCAACATTATTGATTTTTTTTTGATTGCTTGTACTGGTTTTAGCCTTAAATTCTTCATTATTCATTGCGAGTAGAACTGAGGGCAATCTTCTAACCCATTCTGTGTTGCGGAATTGTCAATAAGCTCTCTGTGATTCTGGTAGGAGAAAAGTCTTTCAGCTAACTGTTTGTTAAAGTTTTCAACTAAAGCCTGTGATCTGTGAACTCCTGGAATGCCTCTTTAATAGTAACTCTGTGTTTTAACAATAATTGATTTACTTGGCCTTTAAATTCTTTTCCATCATCGACTTGATCATGCGAGGGAAAGTAAGGGGCCTCGTTGGTATATCAGTTGTATGGCAACAGCAACAGCAGAAGCACTCTTTTTGTTAATGGCTCGCCCTCTTTGTATCTTGAAGCCATGTCAATGACTGTGAGTGCGTACTTAAAACTTTTTCGTTAATCCTATCAGAGGGTAAATAAGAAGATCCATTTGATGGGTGTGTTTGGAGTTGGTTCACAAAGTGCGGGTCTCTGTATTCGTTTGGGCGCAGGTAAATAAATTTGCCAAAATCGCTTGTTTAGATAACCATTCCTTTGCTGCTTGTTCACTGACTCCCGCTGCTTGGCTTAGCTTTTGTATTGCTGTGATACCCTTCCAATTCCTTTGGGCGAATAATAGATTTTGTTCATTTTTTATTCAGCAATATTATGCGCAAAAAAATACACGACGGTCATACCAACGACAATAAAACGCGATTTCTTGCATCTTTTGTTTTTTGATGGTTGATAAAAGTCGCTGAATTTTGGTGGGGGCAATGTCTGGACCGGTTTGCTGTTACTAGATAATATTGTTTTATTGCTTGATCAACATCTTTAAATATTAGTGCATGCCCTGTTCTTTCAGTGTTCAATTTAATAAAATCTAACTGCTCAAGTCTCTGCCTTTTTATAGGCGTCTTGTGCAGCTGCTAGTTCCTCCATGCTTTGTTATGTCTTTTTCTCTCGCCGTTCATCCGCAGTTTACTAAATGCGAAATTACTTCCGCTAAAAGCAAGCGCATTCACCACAGCGCCGCCTACATTATTGCGAGTGAAGCCATTTTTTATAAATGTATTTTTTTCTTACATATTTATTTTGTCTGGAATTATTCCTTGCTTAACTAGAAAATCTTTCGTAGCAACCGAAGCTGCAATGATAGCAATTAGCTTTGCTGAATCCCCAAAGTCTAGTTGCCAAGATCTGCTGGTTTAATTTTAAAAAAGCTTTTACCAAGCATTGAGTTTCCTACCTTAGGCCCCCAACAACAGCAGAATGGTATTTCAAGGTTGGTTTTAGTTTTTTCGGTGCTCATTTTTAGAAAATAAAATAATTATAATTATTAAAAAACATGAACCGTGATGATCTCCTACAGCTTCAAGGCAGCCTAAACCTTCCTGAACTTATGAATGACCAAGTGATGGGCCAAACTTTATGCCCAAAAAAGGGGAGGTTGTATTCTTTGGGAGGGATGTGGGAAAACAAAACAGTTCCTCGGAACTGAAATTTAGCATTGAACAATTCAACAGATGTCGCCACAAAAACATTTTAAAGTATCATAACAGGTTTGAAGCGCAGCTGGGGTCGAGAATGGTAAAAAGTGTGGGGCAAACGGCTCTTAGTTTGTACACTAAACTAGTCAGTAGATTTGCTCCCATTGATTTGACAAGATCTTACGTATGATTTAACGCAAGATCCAGTTTTAACAAAGACATTAGAGTCTTAGGGTGTGATTTATATTACAGATTTGGAACATTGTTATCGCCATTAATCATGGGATTAATAACTTTTAATCATATAGATTTTATTTCCCTTCAAAATGAACGAGCTGGAAAATCATCAGAACCAGGAAACATTGAATCAGGTGGAGAAGTAACCAAGCCAGAAAATCAGCAAAAACGCTGAATCAGGTGAAGGCCATTAAAAATCCTGGGCGTGTTTTAAGCAGGAATAAATTAGCAGAGTGGAACAGACAAAAAAAATTAATGTTACAGAATATGGGCTCATATGAAAACATAACACGCCAACGCCAGAACAAGTTGATTCAATGCCGCTATAAAAACTCCATGTGATAACAGGGCCCCAAAGTCTTCATGGAATATTGAAAATTAAAACTGTTGCCATTTTTTTGGGGCCATTGCTGCTGTTGGGGGCAGTTATTATGGCTATAAAAATATATACACAATGGCAACAGAAACGAAAGCTTCAAAAAAATCTGAGCCCCTAAATGCAGAAAAAGACACCAGCACGCCAAAACCGCCAATAACAAAGCATTTATTTTGACCATTTGAAATGTAATAATATTTTAAGAACTTAATTTTAAATTTTTTTAATAAAAATAGACATGGCGTATTATAAATGATAAAGTCAATAAAAAAAGACATGGAGTCTATAAAAGACATTTCCATAGACCAGAATTGTAATCAATGCGGTTGCTTTTGGATGTAAGACCTTCCTTAAGATCTATGCAGAGAACGCTGGGGCAAGACATTTCCCCAACGATGACACTTTTTTGAGGGTGTGTGTATATATTAGGCATTTACTATTTAAGATAAAAACATAGATTGTATTTTTTTGATAATTATAAGATAACTTAAATAAAAACTTGGTTGTACTTAGAGGATGGGCTTAGTTATGATCTTAGGTTGACTTGAGTAAAAAAATTAATTAAAAAACTTAATTCAAGAACTTATTAAGAACTTTAAGTAATTAATTAAAAAATTAATTAAGTTCTTAATTAAAAATTGATAACTTAAGTAAGAACTTGAGTGTGTGCTGCGTGGGGTGGGGGTGGGTAGGGGGTGGGGGGTGGGGGGGGCGTGAGTGCGTGGGGTGGGGCAAACAAACAACAAACACAAACACAAACAAACAACAAACAAAAACACAATAGACAGGACAGTGCTTGTGGGAAAGTAAAGGGGGCTTTTTGTTGACGTGGTTCTAAAAATAGTAACGGTTACGGTAACCCTTACTATTTTTAGAACCACGTCATACTACGGGAAATAGTCCAAAACCGCCCCGCAGGTCTGCACGCTGGGTTTGGCCGTCCCTGCGGTCTCTGACGTACAGCAGACTTCCCAAAAACCGCCCCCCGTTGTATCGATTTCTTCCACCCCAACAACCAGCTTCGCTGCTGGCCCGGCGGTTACGCGTAACCGTTACTATTTTTAGAAGCCCGTCACAGTAGTTCAGAAAACTTTAAAATTCCCAATCGCCTAAGAACAAAGAGTTTATTATACTTTCCTTCTGCACAACAAAGTTCATCCAGGGGTTAGGGCCCGATTGGCGGAGTTAGTGTTTTTTCAAAGTAAATTTCTGCTTTAGTAGGCTTTTTGGCGGCTCTGTGCACAGTCAGCAACCATTAATATGAGTATTTTCTCGGCCAGTAGTTCCGAAACCCAGCCCCAGTCGTGTTCCGTGTCGTCTGCTTTGCCGTTGTTTCGAAAACCACAAGGTGGAGAAGTTTTCTGAACTACTAGGTAGTACACCCTGTCACTAAACATTTGGAGCTTTTTGAATGAAATCATTTTTTTCAAAAGTTTAAAAGCTTTTCAAAATTAACAAAATCTCTTTCAAATATATTGGCTAATCTTGTCTTAAATTAACGGCTTTCAAGGCGCTTGTGTAGTTCGTCATTAGTAGGTTCGCGTTTTTTCTTTCCGAAAAAGCAATATTCTCTTTGGTTTAGAAGGTTAAAGCAATAGGCCGCCTAATTTTCTTTTGTTTAGATACTCCCCCATACAGTTGTATTAAAACACAATCACCCTTTGCAAGAATTCCTCTGTGAACAAACACAACCGTCTGTATTGAAAGCCGTGAATAAACTGAGTGAGTTGGTTGGGGCGCTGCTTCTAAATGTCATATCCGGGCGCATGGTAAAACCCCTTGCCAGTCATAAGGCCCAACATCACAAATTTAAGTTATCAGGTGTCAACCTAATGGCGGACCTAGGCAGTATTCTGTAGTGCGGATTCCTGGGTGGTCGACAATTAGCAATTAAAGGCTTAAATGCTCTATGTTTGTGTATGGGGCGCGTTTTAGAGACTGCCCCTTTCCCCCTACGTTGCTCTATGGGATGTGTTCAGCCACTGATGCTTTCCCTACGTTACTCTCTGAAAGTTTGTAGATATCGTTATTTTTTAGTTATTAAAGTCTTATTGTCAGGAACAGGGAAAAGGGGGATTCTGGGTTACTTTCGCCCGGAAACTGGGTGAGGGCGGAAGTGGCCCAGAATGCCCCTTTCTGTTCTTCCTTTGATAATCCATATAGACCACATCAACTGAGCCCCTCTTCCAGTGTACTCGTCCATTTAACCTAGGGCTTCAAGCAGTTGCGTGGTACAGGAACGTCCCGGCACAAATCCATGTTGATGTCTGATTCAGCTTGTTGCTGATCAGGTGGTCCAGAAATTTTCCCTCTCCCATTTTGTCCATAATCTTGCCACTCACCAAGTCAAACTCACAGGACGGTAGTTGTTCGCTACAGCCTTGCTTCCCTTCTTAATATTGGGGACACAAAAAGCCATTTTCCTTCCTTCGGGAGCTGACCCTTTTTCAAGTGACTTTTAAACAGCATGGTTATTGGTTGGGCTAATTCTTTGCTGCCTGTGCTAGGATACTGGGTGGGATGCCGTTGGACGGATGCCTTGTTCTTGTCCAACTTAGTGAGTATCTTTTTAATGATTCTGTTGTTATTTCAAAGTCTTCAAGTTCACTTTCATAACTCATTCTTTCAAATTCAGGGAGTGGTCCTGGATCTCGACAGTAAAAACACTCTGAAAAAAGTTGTTTAGCAGCTCGCTTTCCTCATCCGTTTCGGGCTTCGTGCCATCCTCTTCTTTAGGTCTGCAATTCCTGTCTTGTTTTTCAACTTAGAGTTGTGTAATTATAGAAGACCTTCGGATTCGTTTTAGACTGCAGCTACTTTCTCTTCATATTTTCTGTTTGCATGGCGGCAGTCTTTCCTCGCTTGTTGTTTGCCCTTTTGTAGGCCTTTTTATTCTGTTGTCCTTTGATTACCTTTCTAAATCGCTGGTGTTTTGTTTTTAAAAGATTTGACCTAGCACATTGCTCTATCTGATCAAATCGACAGTTCAGTACCAGACTTGTGCCTCTTTGATCCTCTCATAGCCCATACTTCTTGGCACTGATCTTTTGACATGCGGCGTGGAACCATCTCTCACAAAACTCACATTCAATTGCTCTGTCATTATCTTTACAGATCTGTTTGCAGTCAGGACACCTGGCTTTTTCATTAGCCTTTTTGTCCCTTCTAGGTGTAATGTTGTCCTTTGCACTTCCCTGAGATGATCCAGAACCTCTTCTATCCCTAGTTGTTGCCATTTCCAACAATAATGTACAAAATTTCACTCACCTTTAGTCTGTCAAGGTCTAAAAATCCACCAAACCTTGCTAACTCCACACTGTTCACACAGGAGGCTGAAGTGTCATACCATCCATTTTTGCTTTTTTTCCTGTTGCCAACAGTTTGAATCATGGCGGCTGCAGCTCCATATAACGTTTTGACAAAAATATCAAGAGAGGCATTTATATCGACAGAAAGAGCCTGAAGAGCTTTTTTGATACAACATTTACAATCATCGGAATTAAGTTCACGAACATATTCTAGCAAACAATTGTTTGACCAAACAATACATTCTTCTTCATTCTCTATTGACATCGAATTGACCGTACGTTTAACAACATTTCGCAGGCTAAATTCGACAGGCAAATGCCATGAATCGATCCGGTCACTGACATGCAAATGACATTCACACAAAAACAACTCTTTTGAAATAATAAAATAGTCAATAACACTATTTCCATGTGGAGAAATGTAAGTAAAATGACCATCACCATCACCAGAACACGTACCGTTTACAATAACACAATCTAACATGTAGCACAAATTCAATAAAGATTTACCAAAATTATTCACACACTTATCCCTTGACTGTCTGCTAAAGTCATGCAAATCGTCGTCGTCATCCTCATCATCATCATCAGTAACAGAAGAATAACAAAATACTTCATCCCAGTTGGGCTGTTCCTGACCTGTCCTAGAGTTGAAATCTCCACATAGTAACAGGTATACATCTTCATTATTTAGAGTTTCAAGAATGTTTTCTTCTAACAGAATGATTCCATCTTTTTGTATTTTGTTGCTATAAACAGGACTACTTTCTGGTGCGACGTACATTGCAATCATCAATATGTCTTTATCAACTTGAAACACGCATTTATCTAGTTTTACTGCCACAGTATTTTCGCAATTAAAATGTAACCTCGTTACATAACTCTCAAAACATTTGCGTATTAACAATAACAAACCACCAGAATTTCTACCTTGCTTAGACAGTTTCTTTGCTGGCACAGAGTACTTTATGTAATCAGTAAATATTCCATTATAATCAAACTTGTCATCCACAAAGGTTTCCGTCATACAAATGAAATCAAAGAGTTCAACATATCTTATGAAAGAAATATCGTTAAGCTTACTGTATAGATTTTCGATATTGTACGTCAGGAATTTCAGGTCACATGGATGGTCCTGCCTGTCCTATGGTTTTTTTTCCCCTAGCATTTCTGTCCGAACGACGTGGAAAGTTCTTACCAGGAGTTTTGTTCGCAGGTGTCCTGTTTGGGGTGCGAGACTGTTTATGTTGTGTGCGGTGGAAAAAATCCTGCACACCATACTGACGCGACTCACTCCCGTCACGGCTTGCACGCGGTGACCTTGAACTGCAGGTTGGCTGTGACGCTGGCTGGTGACGAAGAGGGAATCCCCTGCGTTGTTGCGGTCGGAGGATGCACCGTCCTCTCTGACCTCTGTGTTATCATCTGCTTGGCGAAGCGTCTCTGTCGTCGTTGTTGGCATCGTCAATGTCCGCTTGGCGTTTGGATCCACCACTTCCGCGTAGGTTCGAGGATCTGGTTGCCTGGGCTGCACCACTAGCTGTCCCTTTCTAAAAAAGGCCACTTTCCCTGCTTTCTTCGCTTCGGCAACAACAGTGGCTTGCATGTGTGTGAGGTCGTTGGCTACAGACACCCCTTTGTCTTTCAATCTACTGCGGAAGTCTTTGTCGGTAATAATTGCCATTTTGTCCTTCCATTGATTGAATTTCACTATTACTGGTCGGGTTCACCGTTTCTGCTCTGGCCTACACGATGGGCCCGAGCGATGTCGTCTACTGACCATGTCTTGTTCCCCTCCACACTATTCAGGGCCCCCGTCACAGCTCTGGCACAGGAGTCGTACGTCTCTCTCCCCTCAGCTGCTGGCACCCCATACATGCGGAGGTTGTCTCTTCTGGAGAAGCTCTCCAGTCTGTCCATCTCCTCCTTCAGTCCTCCTATTTGCTTGGACATATCAGCCACTGTCTTCGTCAGTTTCTTTATTTCTTTTTTGCTGTTTTCATTCTCTGCAAACAGTTCATTGACATCCGCAGCAGTGTCCTGTAATAAGGTAAAACACCTACTGCTCTCGCTTTCTAGTTTACCACACCGTTTATCGATCTGTTCACACTGAGATCTGACAAGTCCGATGTCCGATTTAATTTCACTCAGATCTTGCCTCATAAGCTCCATGTTCGATTCCATGGACTGGAATCTGTCATCTTGTCGTTCAATGGCATCTAGTATTTGCTGAGCCGTCTCCGCCGGGAAGTGTAAATCACCCGAAGACTGAAGAGGGGTACGAACGGAACTGTTGTTATTATCCGATGCCTGCTCACTATCCTGTTTGCCGTAGTTTGGTCCAGGGTTCAGTTCAA
>JAFLJL010017171.1:27500-34807 GCA_018398815.1 Conus ventricosus | reverse complement strand
ATTCCACCTGCGTCTGATGTAAGTAATTCTCTCCAGCTGCCAACTCCACCTCACAGACTGATTAAAGTAATTCTCTCCAGCTATCAACTCCATCTCACAGTCGGATTTAAGTAATTATCTCCAGCTATTAACTTCACTTCACTCCATCTCACAGTCTGATTTAAGTAATTATCTCCAGCTATTAACTCCACTTCACAGTCTGATTGACATAATCCTCTCCAGCTATCAACTCCATTTCACAGTCTGATTTAAATATCTCCTTCCTGCTATCAACTCCACTTCACAGTCTGATTTAAACAATCCTCTCCAGCTATCAACTCCATCTCACAGTCTGATTTGAGTAATTCTCTCCAGCTATCAATTACATTTCACAGTCTGATTTAAGTAATTATCTCCAGCTATCCATTCCATCTCACAGTCTGATTTAAGTAATTATCTCCAGCTATCAACTCCACTTCACAATCTGATTTAAATAATCCTCTCAGCTATCAACTCCATGTCAGTCTGATTTAAATTATTTTCCTCCAGATATCAACTCCACCTCAAAAATTCCACATTGGCGAGTCTTCAAGTTGCCCATGCGGCACAGCCCCAATGGCAGCGGAACACTTCCCGCAGGACTGTCTCACACATGAAAAGCTAAGGGCAGAGACCTGCAAACACACAGATGAGGGAATAGCTTTATGGGTCACTGGAGGGCCTCCGACGTACAGCAGCCTTCGTCAATGCCTCTGGGGTTCCTGTCTGAGTGAACGAAGAAGAAGAAGAAGCAAACTCCACCTCACAGTCTGATTTAAGTATTCTCTCCGGCTATCAATTCCATATCACAGTCTAATTTAAACAATTCTCTCCAGCGGTCAAATCCACCTCACAGTCTGATTTGAATAATTCTCTCCAGCTATCAACTCCACCTCACAGTCTGATTTAAGCAATTTCTCTCCGCAATCAACTCACTTCAAAATTCTGCTTTAAAAAAATTTCCCTCTCCACCAAACACCCCATCCACAGCCCTGTTTTAAAACAATTCTCTCCAGCCATCAACTCCACCTCACAGTCTAACAAAAATAATTTCCCCCCAAACAATGGGGCAACCCCATATTACAGCCTGATTAACAAAAAAAAACCCAACTTAGCCCTGACGGGAAAACCGTTCTCCCCAAAATGTCAGCCCCATCCCCACCGCCAAATTCACAGATTACCCCCAAGCATCAACCCCGTAACCCAATAAAAAAAACTCCCAAAACATCCCTTTTTAAAACTCCAGTAGGCCCCGAATCGATAAAGGGGGCCTTTTTGCCTGCGGATCTCACGGTTTTGAGTTCAAACCGCTCGGGGAGGATTTTTTCGGCTTGCCTGCCACCCCAGAAATTAACTGGGTCCCCAAAATCTAAAAACCATTTTGTGTGTGTTTGTCTTTTTGAAGCGCTGTTCGTGATTCAGTGTGCAGTGGAACCTTTGTGTATTTTTAAAAGCAAAAATTTTAAAAAAACCACGAATCTGAAACAGGGTTTTGAAACCTCAAGAGAGAAGAAAGAAAAGCTCGGGCGACGTCTCCTTACAAGGGGAAGGGGAAAAAACGAGTTTTCTTTTCTTCCAAATGATAGTGCACGTAACTTGCCGTGAAACACGATCATCAACACCAAACTTCCCTCTAGAATTTCTGGGGGACATAGAATCGATTTCCTTTAGTGTCATTTTCCTTTTTTCCGCCTCAAATTTCCCGTTGAGAACCCCCAAGGCTCCCTTTGGGGTGACCCAAAACCTTTTTGGGGAAATATTTTCAAAGTCTTCGCTCCCCAATTTTTTGGAACCACCCGGGAAATGAGTTTGCCCCCGTTTTCTTTAAACGTCAAGCAACCCGTCCCAACGGGTTGAAGCGAAAGAAAAACAAATCCCAAACTTCAGGATAAAGTTGACGAAGGGGAGCAAAGGGAAAGACAAACTCTGTTGGGGATTACTTCTGTGCCTAAAAGAAAAGGGAGAATCCATGACCAAAAAGTCTTTAAAGAAGGGGATAGGAAAGAGATAAATTTTGAGATCATTTGGGGGAAATGATTGATAAAACCCACCGTGTTGGACGGATCCTCGGGGGTGAACGCCAGGTGTCGTCCTACCCTTTTGGAAAATTCCCCAACGCCCGTATCGTCAAAAAAGGGGGGAAGTTTAAGGGAGCGAAAAGAGATTGGCGCAGCGAAAACAAGAACTTTTCCCCAGGGCTACGGGCCCGGGCGCTGCCCCCTTTTCTCCCAAAAACCCCCCTTTAAATCCCCTCGGAAAGATCTCGGATTTTCCTAAACCAGGGCCCCAAACAAAGGAGCGGTCCCCGAGATCGCGGGGTTTTGGGCCCGCAGTTACAAGAGACAAAGAAGATCTCCGCACATGGGCAAGGGAACGGATTTATTTTTGGGGAAAGCAAGGGGGGAAAACCCGTTTTTTTCACATCCCCAACAAAAGGGAAATCAACATTTTGGTCTGGTTTAAAAACCCATCCATTCGTGATTCTGGATAGTGACTCTAATTTTTTAAAACAAAACTTCGGACCACAAATATTTAGAGTAGTGAGGGAGAGGGGGAAGAGAGGAAAGGAAGGAGGGGAAAGGGAAAAAAAGTAAAAAGGGAAAGGGAAAAAAGGTTTTGTGTGTGGGGTTTGGGTTTTTTGTGTGTGTGTTTGGTGTGTGTTTTTGTTGTGTGTGTGTGTGTGTTTTGGTTGTGCGTGCGGCGTGTGTGTGCGTGCGGCGTCGGCGTTGCGTGCGGCGAGGGGTGTGGTGTGTGTTTTTGGGGGAGTGTGTGTGTGTGCGTGCGGCGGCCGTGCGTTGAGTGGGGTGCGTGCGTGGGGCGTGCGGGGCGTGCGTGCGTGCGTGCGTGTGTGGTGTTGTGGTGGGGTTTTGTGTGTGTTTTGGTTTTTGGGGTGTGTGTTGTTTGTTTGATAGAAAAGGCTTAACTTGCAAATATACTTGTGCGTGCTGTCACTTTCTCTTTTTTTTCAAGAATGTCAAAGGAAATTTTGGAGGGGGTTTTTTATTATTAGTAAGAGTGATCCCAAACTGGGGGCCTGATGTTATTAAAGAGATATTGGGAAATGTCAGGCTGGACAATTTTTTTAAAAAATATAAATTTGGTGTCTTTTTGAAATTTTTAAATTTTTGTGAACTCGGTATCATACGTAGTAGGTGTTTCCAAACATTTTGTGTGTAGGGTATGTGTGTCCCTGAAGTGTAAAAGGGTATATGTGTAAATGTATGTGGAAAGTGAAAGTGTGTTGTATTAAAAAGAAAATGGGTGCGGGGGATGTGTGTGGGTGTGGGTATAAAAAGAAATGTTTTGGGGGCGAAAGGCATAGTATATTTATATACTTTGCGTGTATGTAAAAGCATGCATAAAAAATTGGTTTGTGTTGTGTTGCTGTGTTGTTGAGTGTGGTGAGTGTGATGCGTGTTTGGTCCCTTTGTGTGTGGTGTGTGGTGTGTGTGTGGTGCGTGCGGGGCGTGCGGGGCGGGGCGTGCGTGCGGCGTCCCGTGAGTGCGTGCGTGCGTGCGGCGTGCGGCGGTGAGTGTGGTGTGGAATGAAAAAGTGTGTGGGGGTTTTTGTTTGGGGTGTGTGGAGTGTGCGGGGCGGGGGGGCCCGTGGGCGCGCGCCGTGCGTGCGTGCGTGCTTTGCGTGCGTGCTTTGGCGTCGTGCGGGTGTGTGTTTTGGGGTGTGGGTGTTTTGAAAGAAAAGGGCGTAAACATTCAAAAAATATTTGGGTGGGGCCCGGTCACATTCCCGTTTTCAAAAGTGTCGAGGAGAAGCGTCGGAAAAGGGCATGCAATCAAAGAGGGGTTTTTTAAAAAAGGGAAACGAAAATTTGAAGCCGGGGTTTTTCATTTTAAAGAAAAAATGGGTGAAAATTGTGCGGGGCTAAAACACGTAACAACATTGTTCGTTTCGACTGTCATATTTGCAAGCCAATTGGGGTTTGGAACAAATGAAGGGGAAGAAATGTGACAATGTACATTTTGTGGGGTTTGTGGACAGAAAAGGGGAGGGGGTTTTTTTGGGGTTTTTTTGCCTTGCTTTATGGGGAAGGTTTTTCTCGTGAGTGTGGACTCTGTTTTTGGGAGGGGGAAAATTTATGAAATTAAAAGTGAAAACCATCTGCAGCCTGATTTATTTTAAAAGAATTGGTGTTTTGATATTTCCCTTAAACAAGTTTTTATAACTTTTTAAATTTTGGTTTCATATTAAAATTTGTAATTTGAACTCGGAACCATACAAAGTTGTGTTGCAATACATATGTTGTTTTTTTTTTTGGGGCATAGTGTGTAAAATTATAGGTTTTAAATGTATGGGGGGTATGTGATGTGTGATGTTTTAAATATTAAAGGGCGTGCGTGTGTATTTGGGTGTTATGCATTTTATGTGTGTGTATGAAAAGAAATAGGGGAAATTTTTAAATTTTGTATGTTTTTATATATAAAAATGCATGCAAAAAAAGTGTGTGGGGGTTGCTGTGTTTTGTGAGTGTGGGGTCCCGTGTGAGTGGGGTGGAGTGCGGGGTGTGTGTGTGTGGGGGTTTTGTGTGTGTGTTTTGGTGTTTGGTTGTGTTGTCCCGTGTGTTTGTGGTGTGTTGTGTTTGTGGTGGGGGTGGTGTGTGTGGTGTGGTGAAAATGAATCTCGCCAACTTGTAAGAGAAACGCCCCTTGATGCCCCTCTGGATTTCATTCCCCGGGACCCGCACTAACGGGGGGGCGCTCTTTGGGTTTTGTTCCCTTTCGTCAAACGACGCACCATATTTTGGGCAACCCAAAACCCGAACCCGTGGGTTTTGAATGGGATTTTTTTTTTTTTTTTTCTCCATTTTCATTTACCTTGTTTAATAAACCATGTTTTAATTTTTTGTTTAAAATTTTTTGGCATTTTTAAGCGATTCTTTTTCTTCACCGAAGTTTTTGGGGAGATTTTTTTTGTTTTACTTTTGTCTCCCCCTTTAAACGTTTCTTGTTCTTTTGTGCTGCAGATGCAGGATTTAGAAAAATGATTTATAGACCTGGGTCCCCAAAAAGGGCCCTAGGGTGGGCCAAAAAAACTCCCAAAAAAATTTTTGTCTGCTAGGGGGGAAGCCCTGTCTTTTTTGAACATATCAATTTTTACACAGTTTGTAATATTGTAAACCCTGGATTCCCCCCCAACAATTTTTAAACCCCTTTGTTTTTTCATTGTTTTTATCCACTTTCGTTGTAAAGATTTTGGGCTTTTAGTAAAAGGAGTTTTTTTGGCCCCTGACGTCAGGGCAACTTTCGTGGTAACAGGGAGTAAAGGGTATTTTTAAAACCCATATGGTACAAAACATCAACTGCTTCTGCTTTTGTCAAAGGGGATGTTGAACTTAATCCGGGGGCCCCGATACCATTTTCTGATCTTAAGTTAATTCATGTAAATGTCAACAAATTTTAAGAAACAAAATGGATATTTTGAAGCGAATAAAATAGATTTTGACATTTTCACAGTACAGAACCCTGGCTATCAGATTCCCGGGCAAGAAAGACTAAAAACATAAGACAAAATTTTTAAAACCCCCAATTTAGGGGTGACAGACCAAAAAACCCCCCATGGTGGAGTTGCTTATTTTGTTTAAAAAAATTTAACCCTTAAATTTTAAAACCTCGAAAAAATTCCCATATTAATGCCCTTTAACCTGTATGGGTCCCCGGGCAAAGCTTGGCCAAAATTTTACTGGGTTTGGGGCATTTTATCGACCTCCAAGTTCCCCGTAAGTTTTTTGGGGGATCAGATGAAGAAAGCATTCGAAAGGGAAATAATAAATTCAATTTTAAATTTTTTATTCTTTTGGGGACTTTTAGTGATTTCCCTTTCGACCCAAAAATCACCGTTCTTAAATTTGGGAAACATTAAAACATACAAAAGGGTCCAAAATCAATTTATTAATGAACCCACAAGGATTACAGAGTCGAGTGCAACGGTTTTTGGGTCTGGGTTTTCACACAATGCCCCCAAAAATTGTAAAAAATCCACTGATTTTTTTGGCCCCGCTATTTGCCCTGATCCTAGTGTTCCTTTGGGTATGATTAACATACCGTGGTTTAAAAAACCAGCCATTTAAAAGGACCATAATTAATTTTAAAAAAGCTAAATTCAGATTTTGCTTTTGGGGACCTTTTGGCCCCTGTCAACTTTGGGGCGAAAGTTACTCACAACAGATCAGTAATCAAAGTGCCCAAAATTTTTCCAAAAAATTTTTAATGGAAAAAAACGAAAATATGCATGCCGTCTAAAATTTTTACTGAAAGGTCCCCGACGACGTCCCCCCGGGTGACTGAAAGAAATAAGACTGTTTTAAAAGAGGAACGTAAAAAAAAATACACCGTATAGCTAAACAAACCAATATCCAGAAGAATGGGAGGTTTCGTCGATTTTTTGGAATTACGTGACATCAAAAAAAAGACAAAGACAACTTGAAATATGTTGCTGAATTAACAATAAGGTTTCTCACTCCAAAATATTGGTAAAAAAGAATGGTGGCATCTGGGAAAACTTTTTTAAAAAAAAGGAAATTTACCGAACGAAAAACCTCCAATTGGTTTTTAATGGCCTTTTTTTAAAATAAACAATTTCGGGCAAAGCGAAAAGCTTTTAAAAATATTTCATTGCTCATCCCTTTTGGGAAAAAGAGATGATGAAGTCCCCAAATTTCCAATTTAAGTTCCAGAGATTTTTAGACGTTTCTTTTACAGCTACTAATGTTAAGGATTTCATCTTGAATCTGAACAAAAAAAAAGCAGTAGGGCCCGATTTGGTTTCACAAAAAGGTTTTTTATTGCATCTTTTTCCAGTTTTTTCGATCCCTTTACTACCATTTTTTTAAAAAAAGTTGATTGAAGCCCAAAAATTTTCCCAAACGTCGGAAAACAGCCCATTTAAGTCCAAATACAAAAAAAAGAATCGAAGGAACTTTTTAAAAAACTTTTCGGGCCCCTCTCTTTTCTCGGCTGCGTTGGAAAAAGGTTTTGGGAAAAATGTATCCACAACAAATTTTCGATTTTTATTGTCAAAAGATATCAATTTTACCTTCCCAAACCGGATTTAAACCCCCGGGGATTCCACAGTCAAACAGTTTTTATGCAACTATAACCCATTTTTGTTCCTCATTTTATAGTGGAATCACAACGCAAAGCTGTTACTTCGATATTTCTAAAGCTTTTTTTAAACCCTGTCTGGGATAGAGGTCTCATCCCTAAACTTTAAGCAAAAGGATACGAGGGGCGTTGTTGGGATGGTTTACCGATTATCCCTAATCGCATGCCGGGAGT
>JAFLJL010017171.1:0-2500 GCA_018398815.1 Conus ventricosus | reverse complement strand
CATACACGAAGAAATAAGGTCAGCTGTTTCACACAGAGAGAAAAATGGTCAGCTGTTTCACACAGTGAGAAATGAGGTCAGCTGTTTTACACAGGGAGAAATAAAGTCAGCTGTTTCACACCATGAGAAATTAGGTCAGCTGTTTAACACCATGAGAAATTAGGTCAGCTGTTTTACACACAGAGAAATGAGGTCAGCTGTTTTACACAGGGAGAAATGAGGTCAGCTGTTTTACACAGAGAGAAATGAGATCAGCTGTTTCACACAGGGAGAAATGAGGTCAGCTGTTTCACACAGAGAGAAATGAGGTCAACTGTTTCACACAGGGGAAAATGTCAGCTGTTTCACACAGGGAGAAATTAGGTGAGATGCTTTACACAGAGAGAAATGAGGTCAGCTGTTTTACACAGAGAGAAATGAGGTCAGCTGTTTCACACAGGGAGAAATGAGGGCACCTGCTTCACACACTGGGAGAAATGAGGTCAGCTGTGTCACACGGTGAGAAATGAGTGCAGCTGTTTTAAACAAGGAGAAATGAGATCAGCTGTTTCATACAAGGAGAAATGGGGTCAGCTGTTTCACGCGGGGAGAAATGAGGGCAGCTGTTTCACACGGTGAGAAATGATGTCAGCTGTTTTATACAGTGAGAAATGAGGTCAGCTGTTTTACACAGGGAGAAATGAGGTCAGCTGTTTCACACTGGGAGAAATGAGGTCAGCTGTTTCACACAGGGAGAAATGAGGTCAGCTGTTTCACACAGGGAGAAATGAGGTCAGCTGTTTTACACAGGGAGAAATGAGGTCATCTGTTTCACACGGTGAGAAATGAGGTCAGCTGTTTCACACGGTGAGAAATGAGGTCAGCTGTTTTACATAGTGAGAATTGAGGTCAGCTGTTTTACACAGGGAGAAATGAGGTCAGCTGTTTCACACTGGGAGAAATGAGGTCAGCTGTTTCACACAGGGAGAAATGAGGTCAGTTGTTTCACACAGCGAGAAATAGGGTCATATGCTTCATGCTATGAGAAACGAGGTTAGCTGTTTAACACTTGGAAAACGACGTTAGTTGCATTAAAACGGGAGAACCGTTAGCTGCTTCATACTGGGAGAAATGAAATCAGCTGCTTCGTACCAGGAGAAATGAAATCACTTGCTTCTTACCAGGAGAAATGAAATCACTTGCTTCTTACCAGAAGAAATGAAATCAGTTGTTTCATTCCAGGAGAAATGAAATCAGCTGCTTCGTACCAACAGAAAGGAAATCAGCCGCTTCATACCAGGAGAAATGAAATCAGCTGCTTCGTACCAACAGAAAGTAAATCAGTTGCTTCATACCAGCAGAAATGAAATCAGCTGCTTCATACCAGGAGAAATGAAATCAGCTGCTTCATACCAGGAGAAATGAAATCAGCTGCTTCATACCAGGAGAAACTGAATCGGACGCATCATATGAGGAGAAATGGAATCAGTTGCTTCATACCAGGAGAAATGGAATCAGTTGCTTCAGACCAGGAGATATGAACTCATTTGCTTTATACCAGAAGGAATGAAATCAGTTGCTCCGTACCAGGAGAAATGGAATCAGTTGCTTCAGACCAGGAGATATGAACTCATTTGCTTTATACCAGAAGGAATGAAATCAGTTGCTTCGTACCAAGAGAAATGTAATCAGTTACTTCATACCAGGAGAAATGAACTCAGTTGCTTCATACCAGGAGAAATTAAAACAGCAGCTTCATACCAGGAGAAATGAAATCAGTTGCTTCTTATCAGGAGAAATGAAATCAGTTGCTTCTTATCAGGAGAAATGAAATCAGTTACTTCATACCAGGAGAAATGAAATCAGTTACTTCATACCAGGAGAAATGAAATCACACTAGATTATCTACAACAAAAAAGCGGACATGTCATGAACAGTGTCAAGAAAAGAAAAAAAAAAGAAAGAAAAAGTTTGCAAGGGAAAAAAGGCAGAAAAAAACTGGAGAAAGATGAGACAAAGAAAAAGCAAAGATAAGGAGGGACAGAAAAGAGTCAATAACTTGCACAGAATTTCAGAACGCTCGGGAGCTATTTGTACTGTGTGAGAGAGAGAGAGAGAGAGAGAGAGAGAGAGAGAGAGAGAGAGAGAGAGAGAGAGAGAGAGAGAGAGAGAGAGAACGAACGAACGAACAAACGAACGAACGAACGAACGAATTTTATTTTAAGAGGGTAGTGGATTAAGCATGAATACTTTTTTACATCCAGCCCTCTGGGCAAGAAAAAAAATCGATATATATATATATATATATATATATATATATATATATATATATATATATATTTATATATATATATATATATATATATATATATATATATATAGATCAGTATATTTAAGATGCCTAAAACAATTTTTTAAGTGCTCAACCCCTTGGGGAGCAACGTTAGTTAAAAAGCAAGTAAGAGGAATCTTAAAACTATCTACAAATTTGTTTCGAGCGCGTTGCGCTGTCATCAGGATC
>JAFLJL010017170.1:72087-88208 GCA_018398815.1 Conus ventricosus | reverse complement strand
TAGTCTATTAACTGTTCTCTAAAGTCTTTTAAAACTGAGTTATATTTTTGACATAAAATCCACACTTATCCAGCATGTCTTCCGCTGAAGCAGTTTTGACAAAGTGTTTCTTTTTTTAACTATGTCTCTTTCTGCCGAACAGTCATCTATAATAAATGTGTCTGCGTTCCCTTAAAAAAATTTATAAAAGTATTCTAAACACTCACTTAGCTTATTGCTAGGATCAACTAAATATATGTCATTATCTGTCCATATAAACCTTCTATCATAATATGCTTTGTTAAATTCAAGCGTTGGACAGAAAATCACAATATGAGCAAAATTATAACGATAAATGTTTGTAATAGGTCGAGGACAAATATTGTTTTCCGCAACCAGTTTGCCACAAATTAATGAACAATGAGGGGTTTTTGTCATAAAGTTTAACTGCTCCATTAGTTTTATAACAGAACTTAATCTAATCCAGTTATTATTTTTATCATGCTCTCCGTCAAAACTTGTTCAGTATAATAAAATCCTATAAGGTCTAAATGTGTAAGATTAATCCAATTCAGTGCTGTAAGATTGTTTCTATTTAGACTAATATTGATTTTTTTGCTTGTTGTTATGACCTTAATATCCTCACCATTGTGAAGAATGACGACAGTAACTTTAAGACTGTCAACGTCTAAGTTTTGCCAGCTAATTAGAATTCCTTTAAAAGGACGTCACTAACGCCCACAACCCCATCCCTCTCCTTATCTTTTAAGACAGAAATTTCAAATATCATTGTGAACGTGTCTCCTAATTTCATTTGCGGAATGAACTGTAATTTTGTAGAAGCATCCTTTAAAACCGTTTCTTTTCTGTGGAGGATGTACTGTTTTTTCCCATATGGCTTTATTTCAATCTCTTTTCGACTATTGTCGTCCGGCATAAGACTTACGTGTAAAGGGCCAGAGTTGAATGCTTTTCTGAAACTTTTTTGACGGCCAAAAAATGTAAATGGGCTTATGAATTCAAATTTTATTTCCCATTCTAAATATGGTTCCAAGTGCCATTTGAGGTCAGGTTTTCGAACTATTTTATATTCATACTGGCCAACATTATTTGCTTCTAGATTGCGCAGTTGTTCTAGTTTAGGAAACTTTTTGCTGTCGCCAACCTCTTTGCGTTTATAATCACCATCTTTAGTGTACTCAAAACCATACAAAGCGCCTATCTCACCATTCTGTTCAAAGTCCGCAACGTCTGCAAGGTCTTTTAATTCTAAAGTTATACACCTTACAGGCGCCAATGTAACTCCGGTTCTTCTGGCCCCCGCGACATTTTTTAGTACAGTTTATTATTTTATTTCCAAAACAATGTGTAGGTTATCACATTTTACGACTTTCCCTGTTTTGTCTGTGATTTTTATATTAAATGATCCGACCCTCCCACAAACTAATCTTTTAAACTGTAAATTAGGGAATTGTATAATTTCATAATCGCAATATGCAGCTTTCCCTGACGGAAGAGCTCTTAAAACAGTAGAGGGCCTTCCATCATATAAGTTTTCATCAGTGCTCAGTTCATCTAAATGAACATAGAGTAATGAATGTAATGCAAGATCGAGCGGACTTTCCCCTCATAAGTAGTTTTGTCTGGTGTAACAATAAATCTTTGAGTGTCCTGAGTGTTAGCTTCAAAGCCTAACATTTTAGCTAGCTCTTTATCAAAAAAGTAATTTGCTTCTTCAGGTTTGAATGTTAATATTGTTTTTAGATTTGCATTGTTAAGTTTGAGAGTGATGCCAAAGTTACTCAATGCTTCTTTTAGTGAGCAAAACCGTAATAACCATCAGGTATATTGTTAACTGGTCAATTAAGTTTCTTTCCCCCGTCATATTTTCTAATCTTATTATTCTTCTTGGATTCACTTATATTAAACCATACGACTTTGTAAAATATTTCGTGGTGTGCGACCATTTTGGTTCCGCAATCGTTTTGAACAGCATGCTCTAAAAACGAAGGACGGTCTTGAGTTGTTATTGTTACAAACATTTTTTAAACGAAATAAAAATGAGTGGTTCAAATATAATACTGATGCAAAATATTTGTGGGGCCGCACTACAATCTTAAAAATATAACAACTGATACTCTTGTCATTTTGTGACCCAGACTGACTCTTTTCATAAAAAGGTGAGTACTCCATTAAGCAGATATCTTAACCCCCCTATTAAAAAAGACTACATCCCAAAAGTGTGGTTCAGTCATCCGATGCAGTTTTATCAGAACCAGTTAAACTTTGCTGTGTTTTTGTGCATCAACTGGGTGTGGAGTGTCGTATGCTGATCACTTAAATCATCCTAATCCTTTGGTTAGGTCAGTGTACAGATTTCATTTCTATTACACCTTTAGACGTATTTTGACTGAACTGCAAGCACCATTGCCAAATGACAAACGTTTTAATCCATTCAGCAATAGAATAGACATGAAGGCTTTTGAAAGGATCTGTAACGAATTCAATATTAATGTTAAGACAGACTTTAGACAAAAGTCAGATCTTAATCATGGTTTAGGCACCCTTTATTTTTGGGGCGTGCACAGAAAGTATAAATATGAACTGGAATCCTCCTTACACCATCTTTCTTCAGGCACAACTGTTCACTCGGGTCCATAGAGCAAGAGCATAAAAACAGCATGGACAACATTTATCTTAGACACATCTGAGGGCCTAACTGAAGCAGGAATAGAACGAATAAACGACTCTATTCGTACTTACGTTTGGTGTTTGCTAGGTTCGCAAGCACAAACGAGATCAAGCATAACTGATTCTTCTACTGGTTGGATGCACAAAAACAATACTTAGCAAATTTAGAGGACGCTATTAATTCTACAGTTGATGTATCTTTAAGTATTCAAAGGTACCAAGATGTTTTACAATACGCAGATCGAAAGTAGACTTTGCTGTTGGCACTGGTTTATACATGCTACCTTCTGACCTCAGACTCCAGGTAGGAATAATAATAAAACTACAACAATGAAATCATTAAGGCAGGCAAATGAACAGAAGGTCGGAAAAAAAACGACATAAATTCTGGGCCAGTAATATTGAAAACAATAAAAAAAAACACCAAGAATAAGTCATCCATCCCCGTGGTCCAAAGCCCGAAGACCGTTGAAGACCGCAAAAAAGTAATGACCATGAATATGAAAAGACAGCGCTAGTTGTTGTATTAACTGGCATAGGATTACTTAGTCTTTATCTTACTAAATATTACCCAACTATTAAGAGAACTAATGCCCATAAGTGCTCAGCCATAAAGCCAACTACTTTGCTTGCAGTAGACAAAAGCCAGCTAATAACACTACCCTAATATACCGGTAAAGAGTCTATAGCTTTACCGGCTAATTTTTTTAATAAACTCGCAATGATCAAGTTGTTTTTTACCCATGATCTATCAGGAGATGGCGATGGAGGCACTGAACTTTGCCTCCACCACCGCCTGTAATAGCCATCACCAGTGTACTTATTGCAAATCCTAAGGCCGTTATAACGCTTGCCAATGTGACACCTGCTCTCTAAACAATGTTCTTATTCGTTCTGCTAGCGTTGCGTCTTCATATAAAATTTTTTCGATAGTTTCTCTTATTCTGGTCGCTTGAGATCGTAATTGGTCCCGATTAGTAGACACCGCTTTTAGTATTGCCGATCTTCTTCTTCAAGATCTTTTTAGTCTTTTGGTTATTTTTTCTTTAACATCACGCCCTAAGTTGTCGTCATCAGCCTCAACGAGTTTTTCTTTTTCTCTTTTATCTTCTTATCTATTTCATCCAGGCTTGCTAAATTGTCTGTTAATTCGCCTCTAATTTTTCTTACAGTACGATTAATGGCCTCAAATTCTTGCGGGGGTATTGGGGAATCATTAATTGTTTTTAATGCTGTTTCTTCTGAAAACTGGTTTCTGCTTCTTCTGTTACATTTGTTATTTTGTCTGCTATTGGAATTAAATCTTGAAGTTCTATGTTTTGGGGAACGTTGGGAGTTCTTGTTGCATGTTTTGAAGTTTTCAGCTGCTTCCCTATCTAATTTTGGTGGTTTAGCAACTGCTTCTCTATGTGATTTTGGTTCAACAATGCCTAGGCGATTTCGATCTTCCGCCCCAAGTTTTTGTATAAGGGTTGTCATGCCTTTAAACTTGTTTGGTCTCGTTTTATGTAAGCTGAAAAAGTTGTTCTCGGTCGGGGCCGATTTTACAAACAAAGGCCATCTTTTAGTTCAAAATCATTAGGGCTATAAAGTCAGGAGGTTTTAATTTAAACTTTGTAAAATGCTACCGACCGCACTATCTGTTAATTCATGCCGCAATGAGAGCGTTGAGCGATGTTGTAACAAAGGAGCCGTTTCATCACCCATGTTGTCTCCAGCATCTGAAATAGCTAACTCTTCATAGTTAATTCCCGCCATGTTTTTTTATAATTACTTTTTATTTTGTTTTATAAAAAAATGTCACAAATATATGGCTCAATTCTCAACCGCATAGAAAACTGAAAGAGCCCCGAGGCGTGCAGGGAAATAAACGGAATATTACTGTTCCAAATAATCCATCTACTATTGATGCGGATCAAATTCTTACTGTTAGATTTCCAGACCTAGGAGCGGATGATGTGATTGTACCAGGCTCTGCGCGACTTACTTTCAAAATAGAACTCAAATCAGAAACAGACCCAAACAGGACAGTTGTCCAGAATCTGGGGCGGGCAATCGTTAAGAAAATTTCTATAAAACTTGAGGGAAAGAAGTATTTTCTTTACACAATGCAGACATATTTTTAACCTATTCTGATCTATGGCTAACCGCGAATGAAAGGGAGGATCTTGCATTTCAAGGAATCGAAAATGAAGAAGCACTAAAACTTAGAATAGACGCCGAAGTCCCTGCAGATGCTAAAAGCAGCAAAAAGGCTTTAGCTGTAAGTTATGCGTATGGAAATCGCTTTTCCATACCCTTAGATTTTGAGTTGTTAAAAGCGCATGCCCCATACTTTCAAGGAGCGTTAAAAGACAGATTGGCATATGAACTAACTTTTAATGAATACAAACGTGTGTTATCAAATCATCAGACACCGAAGCAAAGTACAGCATTTCTGACATCTCGTTAGAGTTTGACGTTGTTAGCAACGATAATTTAGCAAGGCTGATTGAGCAACAATATAAGTCAAGATTAGCAATATATTACGAAAGAGTGCATCATCATTCAACTATCCCAAAAGCAGGGCAACACTATATGGAATTTTAGTTTTAGCGCCACAGCAAGATCGCTTAAAGGTATTTTATTGCTGTGCGAAGATGAAGAACCATTCAAAAGACAAACTGAAATTTTGTTAATCCTAAAATAACGAAGTGCAATGCACAATTGAGGGCAGCCCTAACCAAATCTATGCTAGCGGGCTTAAACCTTATCATCATTTTGATGAAATAAGAAAACGTTGGAGGCGGGAGATGTAGAAATCCAAAAGTTGACCTTGTGTCTAAAGATCTACATCTCACAGCTGTTAGACTTGATCATTATTTAACAACAAATACGGCTTATGGATTGACCTAAGGTCGACAGAGGATAATGAGTTGTATGGAAGTGGGAGAGAGTTTAAAAAGACATAATAACATTCCAAATTGATAAAGAAAAAGAGGCCGACAAAACCACTTAACGTGTATTTGTTTTTATTATATGATGCGCAGCTGAACATTGAAGATAACAGATTAGAAACTATAAAATACTAATTATTTTTCATTTTAAAAAAAGCATGTCTGTTAAGCATTATCCAAAAGTACCTACAGCGCCGGAGTCGCCAAAGAAGGGATAGTAGAAACCCTGACATAAAAACCTTTAGATTAACAAACATTACACAAATGCAACAAAAACTAGAGCAAGACCTTTCAAAATACAGCAAAGCCAAACGAAGGTATTCTGCATGTCTTTAATGCTGTTACTTATGTTAATACTGGAGCATCGACTATAAGCGCCGCATCAGCAGGAACGAGTGTTGGTCTCTTAGCAACAGGCATAGGCGCACCCGCAGCTTTACCTCAGGCGGTTTGTCTTCAGCTCTCGGCCTGTGTTCATTAGCTGTAGGTGCTGCTAGCAAAAAAATAAAAAACTAAACTCCAAAAGCACACAGCTATGGTTCAACTAATAACAGCTAAACTTAGTTCCTTCAATCTGATAATAAATAAAGCACTAGCTGACTCAAACATCACGGATGAAGAATTTAGTCGTTTACAGGCTGATTTTAATGACTACAAAAGACAAAGTTTGATCTTCAAAGAAAGGCAAGGACAAGTTTTTCTCAACAGCCAGACACCGAACAGATAAAAAAGGAATGTTTAAAAAAGTAAACGAAACATTAAACTCTGCTCTAAAACAGCTCGCATTAACAACGCAAAGGTGTTTATACTTTAGTTTATGAGTCTAAACACAAAAAGACCATCGATATTGATTAATTATTTTTTTGATTTAAATAAATATTTTGAGTTAGAAAAGAAACTCAGCATGGATAAGATATATGAAGGCCCAGATGGAATTGTTTGAAGCAATGCAAGAAGATTTATCAAGAGCACTGAATGATATTGATTAGAAGTCATTAATCCAGCAAACGTACAGGCAAGTGTTGCTCATGCTATTTCTCAAGTTCCGGGTAAACTAACAATAGACCCGCCAGTTAAAGTAATGTTAGCTGTTTTAATCGATATAAACAATAAATGAAGAAAACCTAGAAGTTTGGGTCTCAACTAAACAGCAGACTATTCTTTCTCATAATGACTTAACACCGGTTGGGCAGACCAGCTGCTTACACAGTTTGATGTGGCCGCTGAAGAAGCCAAAATGAGAGGCTCTGGTTGGTCAGAGGGCGAAGTCTTAGAGATCAGATTAAAACAGTCTAAGTATGCGCCGATTGTTGGTAAGGCTTACATTCCACTACCTCCAGCATTAGTTGCAAAAAGAGCAGTTCTAAACATAAAGAATACAGGCAACAAATGTTTTATGTGGTGTGTTCTTGCAAGGCTGTATTACGTCCGCAAAACGCAGAAAGAGTGTCTAACTAATCACCCTTCATCAATGATCTTAACTTTAGTGGAATATCCTTTCCTGTTAGTATAGACCAAATTGATCAGTTTGAAGAACAAAACAAACCAATAACTGTTAATATCTACACATGGGATGAGGATACAAATATACTGCTATTAGAGTGTCCAAGAACAGTCCATCGATTGGCGAACCAGACAAAATCATGTTGACTTACTACTGATGTTTTCGCCAGCGGGGCTACCGCATTACGCATTGATACGCACAATGGTAGATTATTGGCGCATACTCAAAAAATTATGGCAAACAAGAATTCTGCAGAAATGTTTAACAGAATTCCATCTGCTCAAGCCGCGATGCGAACATAGAAACATTGTATTGACCCAGTTGACTGTAATACAGAACTAAACTACGCCCCCACCAGGATCTAAAGTTAGTTTTAAGAACTGGAAAAAACTGCAAAATTCTCCATACGCAGTTTACGCAGACTTTGAGTCGCTTATTGTTCCTTATGAAGGGCCAACCTCACAGAAACTTCGAAAAACATTCTTAATGAGTAATCATCAGATTTGTTCATTTGCCTTCATTATCGCCAGATCGGATGGCGCTCATTCAACGCCAGAATTATACAGAGGGCCAATGCTGCAAAATACTTCTTAGAACGCATGCAGCAAGTGCGTAATGATTGTTCTAATAATCTGAATTTATCTGAAATCATAATGTCGCCTGAAGACCAACGACAGTATGACTCAGCCACACATTGTTGGATTTGCGGTTTATGCCTCTCATCTGACGCAGCGAATCCAAAGGTAAGAGACCATGATCACATTAGTGGGAAGTTCAGAGGAGCAGCACACAGTAAATGCAATCTTCAACTAAAGGTTGAACCAAAGACATGGAAGCTGCCTGTATTCTTTCATAACTTGCGAGGTTACGACTCTCATTTATATTGCAAGCAGTAACCAACGCCTTAGGGTGTCATGCATTGCCACAGTCATCAGAAAAGTACATGTGTTTCACTTTAAATAAACATGTCTTTTTATGACTCTATGCAACACATGATGGGATCATTAGAGTCACTGGCTATGTCCTTAAAGTGCGCCCAATAACGGAAATATATTTTGACCACTCTCGTTAGAAAGGGCGTTTTACCTTATGAGTACATAGAACAGATTGGGAAAGGTTTGACGAAGATACACATTCCACCTAAAGGCGCGTTCTTATTCTAGTCTTAGAGGAAAGGACTTCAGTGATTCCGATTACCAGAATGCTCAAGATGCGTGGCAGAAGTTAGAGTGTAAAACGATGGGAGACTATCATGACTCCTACTTGATGGCTGATGTATGTTTGTTGGCGGATATTTTTTGAAAATTACAGAAAGACCTGCATGAAACATTACAGTTTGGATCCCGCGCATTACATTCTGCGCCCGGGATGAGTTGGGATGCTTTCTTAAAGTTTACTGGAGTACAGATTGATTTATTGTCTGATTTACCAATGATTCAGATGATTGAAAACGGAATTGCGTGGAGAAATTAGTATGGTGTCGCATCATTACTGTAAAGCAAACAACAAATACTTGGACGACTATGATCCAAGTAAAGGTCTAACTATCTTATGTATTTAGATGCAAACAATCTGTATGGATGGGCAATGGCGCAATCACTTCCATTACGTAACTTTAAAATGTACACAGGTACGAATAATATTCAAAAAGCATTAAAGTGGTTGGGCAGTTTGACGCCGGGTCAACAGCGTGGTTTCATTCTAGAAGTTGACTTAGAATATCCTCATGAACTCCATGACCTGCATAATGATTATCCATTAGCGGCAGAAAGTCTGAAGATGGCGAAAACAGAACCGCCTAAACTTGTGCCTAATCTTCGGGGCAAAAAAAAATTTGTCTGTCATTACAGACTTCTACAATTTTATTTAAGACATGGTTTGAAGTTGAAAGCAGTTCATCGTATAATTGCTTTTGATCAAGAACAGTTCATGAAACCATACATCATGAAGAACACTGATCTCAGAACTAAATCCGCAGATGCTTCAGAAAAAGACTTTTTCAAGCTGATGAACAACAGCTGTTTTGGAAAGACTATGGAGAATCCGCACAAGCGCAAAGATGTCAGATTAGTCACTAAAGAGAACGAAGCAATATAAGCTGACTTCAAAACCAAATTATCAGGACTTCAGAAGATTTCATGATCAGCTTTTTGGCATAATGATGAAAAAAAAGAAAGTCAAATTGGACAAACCTGTATTTATTGGTTTACCGTTTTAGAATTATCAAGCTTTTGATTGTTAGAATTTCTTTATGACTACTTTAAACCCTGTATCCAGAGTCCAGAGTACTTTACACAGATACAGATAGTTTTGTTATAGATATCCCTACTGAAGACATCTATAAAGACATGGAATTAGAAGTAGCTAAAGGGCATGCAGGATGGTACGACACATCCGATTACCCTAAAGATTCCCTTTGCATTCAATTACTAACAGAAGGTTTTAGGAAAGATGAAGGATGAATTATCTGGAAGGTGATTAAGGGTTTGTTGGGTTAAGGTCAAAAATGTACAGTATTTCTAGCCAGGAGAAAACCATTAAGAAACAAAAGAAATATTCGCAGTGTTGTGCAGTCAACATATCTCATGACAACTATAAAGAAGCATTGTTTGACAATAAGACTTTTCATCATGACAACGTAAAAACTGCGATCTAATCTACATGAGATCAACACAACGGTTGTAACAAAGAAGTCATTAGATAGAACAAACACAAAACGTGTGTTTGTTAATCCAGAGTTTTCATATGCATATGGACATTGTAGAACCGTAAATTAAACTAAGCAACTGGAACTGTGTCTGGCGGGATTATCTGCAGTTCTTCCTTCACAAAAGATCTTTGAGGAGCCGTTGTTTGTTGTGTCAGTTTCTCGTAAATAAATACACGGGCGGATTCATTTTTACAATTCTTTTTATTTCATATGGATCAATACTCCAAACTGGATCGGTTGCCCTGATGCGAGTGTCCCTTCTGCTCTCCTGGTAAATAAGGTACCTTACTTTTAAACCAAACGGCAATAGTTTGCTGGTTGTGCGGAGTCTTCAGCAACATTTATTGTTTGTTTTTTGATTGCTTGTACTGGTTTTAGCCCTTTAAATTCTTCATTATTCATTGCGCGCAAAACTGAGGGCAGTCTTCTAACCATTCTGTGTTGCGAGAATTGTCAATCAGCTCTCTGTGATACTGGTAGAGAAAAGTCTTTCAGCTAACTGTTTGTTAAAGTTTTCGACTAAAGCCTGTGATCTGTGAACTCCTGGAATGCCTCTTTTAATGGTACTCTATGTTTTAACAATAATGATTCACTCGACCTTTAATTCTTTCCATCATCGACTTGAATCATGCGAGGATAAGTTAAGGGACCTCGTTGGTATATCAGTTGTATGGCAACAGCAACAGCAGAAGCACTCTTTGTGTTAATGGTTCCGCATCTTTGTATCTTGAAGCTATGTCAATGACTGTGAGTGCGTACTTAAATCTTTTTCGTCTAATCGTATCATGGGGTAAATATAGAAGGTCCATTTGATGGGTGTCGTTCGGTATTGTGTTGACAAAGTGTGGCCTCTGTATTCGTTTAGGTGCAGGTAAATAAATTTGCCAAATCGCTTGTTTAGATAACCATTCTTTTGCTGTTTGTTCACTGACTCCAGCTGCTTGGCTTAGCTTTTTAATTGCTGTTATTCCCTTCCAATATCCTTTTGGTGAATAATAGATTTTGTTCATTTTTATTCAGCCAATATATGCGCAACCAAATACACGACGGTCATGCCAAAGACAATAAACGCGATTTTCTTGCATCTTTTGTTTTTCTGATGGGTGATAAAAGTCACTGAATTTTGGTGGGGGCAATGTCTCGATTGGTTTGCCTGTTACAAGATAATATTCTTTTATTGCTTGATCAACATCTTAAATGTGTAAGCTGCATGTCCCTGTTTTTCAGTGTGTTATTAATAAAAACTAACTGCTCAATTCTCTGCTTTTCATAGCGATCTTGTGCTGCGGCTAGTTGCTCCACAGCTTTGTTATGTCTTTTTCTCTCACCGTCATCCCGTAGTTTACTAAATGCGTAATTACTTCCGCTAAAAGCAAGCGCATTCACTACTGCACGCCTATCATCATTACGAGTGAAGCCATTTTTTATAAATTTATTTTTTATTTTACATATTTATATTCTCTGGAATTATATCTTGCTTAACTAGAAAATCTTTCATAGCGAACGAAGCTGTAATAATAGCGATTAGCTTTGCTGAGTCTTCAAAGTCTAGTTTGCCAAGATCTGCCGGTTTAATTTTTAACAGGCTTTTACCAAGCATCGTGTATCCTACACTTAGGCCCCCAATAACAGCAGAATGGTATACAAGGTTGGTAATTATTTTTCGGTGCTCATTTTAAAAATAAAATATTATAATTAATAAAAAACATGAACAGCGATGATCTACTGCAGCTACAGGGCGGCCTAAACCTTCCTGAACTTATGAATGACCAAGTTGATGACCAAGCTGTTATGCCCCAAAAGGAGAGGTTGTATTCTTTAGCAGCATGTGAAAAACAAAACAGTTCCTCGGAACTGAATTCAGCATAGAACAGATTCAACAGATGTCGCCGCAGACATTATAAAGTATCACAACAGGTATGAAGCGCAGCTGGGTCTAAAATGGTAAAAAGTGTCGGGCAAACGGTTCTTAGTTTGTACACTAAACTAGTCAGTAAATTTGCTCCCATTGATTCTGAACAAGCCTTTATGTATGATTTAACGCAGGATCCAGTTTTAACAAAGTCATTAGAGTCTCTAAGCTGTGATCTATATTACAGATATGGAGCATTGTTATCGCCATTAATCATGGGTTTAATTACTTTTAATCATATTAGATTTTATTTCCCTTCAAAATGACCGAGCCAGAAATCAGCAGAATCAGAAAACACGAATCAGGTGAGAAAGTAACCAAGCCAGAAAATCAGCAGAATCAGGAAAACACTGAACCAGGTGGAGACCAGTGAAAAGCATCCTCATCCTGGGCGTGTTAAAGCAGGAAAAAAATTAGCAGAGTGGAACAAACAAAAAAAATTAAAATTACAGAATATAACTCATCAATGAAAACATAACACCACCAACGCCAGAACAGTTGATTCAATGCAGCTATAAAAACTCCATGTAGATTCAAGGCCTACAGCGCCAAAGTCTTCATGGAATATTGAACTTAAAACTGTTGCCATTTTTGGCGCCCTTGCTGCTGCTGGGGGCGGTTATTACTGTTATAAAATATATAAACAATGGCAACAAGAACAAAGCAGTCTGGGCAATCTCCACCACTAATACAGAATTTGAACATAAAAGTAGGCCAGAACCGCCAACACCAAAAGATGATTTTGATCCATTTGAAATGTAATAATATTTAAGAACTTAATTTTAAATTTTTTGATAAAAATAGATCATGGCGTATTATAAAATGATGGAGTCAATAAATAAAGACATGGAGTCTATAAAAGACATTTCCATAGACCAGAATTGTAATCAATGTGGTTGCTTAGGATGTAAGAATTCATTAAGATCTATGCTGACCGATCTCGCGCAGAGAACGCTGAGCAAGACATCCTCAGCGATGACGCGTTTTTTGAGGCGTGTGTGTACTATATTAGACATCTACTATTTAAGATAAAAACATAGATTGTATTTTTTTTGATAATTATAAGATAACTTGAATAAGAACTTGGCTGTACTTAAAGATGACTTAATTACAATCTTGAGTGACTTAAGTAAGAACTTGAGGTGACTTGATCAAGAACTTAATTAAGAACTTAATTAAGAACTTAATTAAGAACTTAATTAAGAACTTAATTAAGAACTTAATTAAGAACTTAATTAAGAACTTAATTAAGAACTTAATAAGAACTTAATTAAGAACTTGGGGTGACTTTATTAAAAACTTGAGGATGGGTAGGGGGTGTGCATGCGTGGGGTGGGGGTGGGGGTGGCGTGCGTGGGTGGGGGTGGGGGCGTGCGTGCGTAGGGTGGAGGTGCGCAGGAGTTACCCCCCTTTTCTCAACCAGGCTTGCAACTGGCTTTGGCAGAGTTACAGCATTTATTGCTGTAGCCGAGCTTTATGGTGGCTCTAATCGCCAGTAGTACAAATCAGCAATATGCAGGACGGCGAAGCATGACGTTGAAGCAGGTGACGTAAGATCTATTTTTAGAAAACCGTTCGATCCGAACGGTTTTGTCAGTCCACCAGACTTGAAAGCAGTGACGTAAGATCTATTTTTAGAAAACCGTTGGGATCCGAAAGGTTTTGTCAGTCCACCAGACTTGAAAGCAATCAGACTTCAGATTGCCAGAACTTTCTGAATTCTTCATTCTCAAACATGTAGGTTAGAATTTTATGTCGTTTGTTCAGTAAATCATCAAAACTCATTCCCAGTTTATGAAACCTAGGAAAGTGGTAAAAGGCGTTTGACAGCAGAATCATCCTTCTTGCTTATGAATCATGAATAAGACATTTTTCTTTAACAAAGGATGACCACGACTGCTTCTTTGTTTTTGATTTTTGAAACACTTGTTTTGCTTTCCCAAGCTGATAACCCAAAATCAGTCCACATTAAAAGGAGAATCTTCGGACAATGTAAAATTTCCGAGTTCTAGACTCAATCCAGTTGTAGGCGCCAAGCATTCTACAATTTGTTCGTCTAATTCATGCGTATTCTGAAATCATTCAAACTGTCGCTTTCCATTTTGAAAGATATTAGATATTAAACACGCACAACAGCAGAAATATGTCCACACACTACAGTTGTCGCCAATCCAATCCAAAGTTTTAAAGTCAATCACTTTTCTCAACACAGTGGTCACACCGGAGCACAGCCATAAACAACCTTCTTGTGCGGCAGTCCGGAAAGAATGGCAAAACCGGTCTTGCTGACGTAGCAGCCCGATGTGGGAGGCTAGTGTCGACGTGGCAGTCGAGAATGTTCAAGAACATTTTGCTGATGCAATAATGTTGCAAGTTAACCTAACCAAAGTGCGCCGTGTGTGTGTGTGTGTGCGTGCGTGTGTGTGTGTGTGTGTGTGTGCGTGCGTGTGTCACGCGTGCGTGTCATTGACAACTAATTGACTGTGCGCTGTGTTCTATGTGAACGAAGGCCTCTTTCTGCGTTAGCCGTAAATTAAGTGATCAGGTTTCAGCCTAATGGTGGGGTCTCTATAACTTCCACCGCCTCGTGTCTGCCTGTCTGTTATACAAAGTTTTGTAGGTAGAAATTAGTCAGAATAAGTGTGCGGATTTTATGTCAAAAATATAACTTAGTTTTAAAAGAACAAGCAAGTTTAGTAAATTAGTATTAAAAAACAGATAACCCTACACAGTATGTTGTTTGTAGATAATTGTTATGTTTTGGTTATTAAAAACGTGTGATGGATTATCATTTTTTAAATTTATTGTTAAAGTTTTACTTGTTAGAGAACGGAGAAATGTGTGTTCTGGCAGCATCATCCGCTCGAAAGTAGTTGAGAGCGATGATGAGCCAGAACACACATTTCTCCGTTCTCTTTATCAAATCAGTTGCAAAATTTATAGCAGAGGCCCAGAAATTGCGAAAAGAAAAGATTAACTCAATATGATGCATAATCCATTAATATGACGAAGATAGAAGTGAATGTTCAGTTACCATAAAGATAAAGTGGATGGTCGAATTTCATGTATTCTTGATTGCGTGTACGTGCGTGTTTATCCACGTGTGAATATGTGTGTATGCATGGGTTTGGGCAGGTGTGTATGTGTGTGGGTATGTCTGCATCGGAGTATGTGTGTGTGCGAGAGCTTCTGTGTGAGTGTGTGTGTGTGTGTGTGTGTGGTGTGTGTGTGTGGTGTGTGTGGTGTGTGTGTGCGCGCGCGCGCGCGCTGCCGTGCGAGTATGTGTGAGTGGTGTGTGTGTGTTGTGCGTGTGTGTGGTGTGTGTGCGTGCGTGCGTGCGTGTGTGGGTGTGTGTGTGAAATTGGGTAGGCTGGTGGATGAGTGCTTGGGATATGTACTTATGTGATTAAATGATTATTATAACTGATTGAAGTTTTGTTGAGATAAGTTTATTGATTTCATATGTCTGCAACGTTACTTTTTGAGTGTATTGTTACCCCCCTTGTCATTAGACCGTAATGGTAATGACAATAAAATATCGTGAATCGAATCGTGATCTCTCTCTCTCTCTCTCTCTCTCTCTCTCTCTCTCTATATATATATATATATATATTTATATATATATATATTATGTATGTATGTATGTATATAGACTACTTACATATGGGCGATGATGGATTCTCCCGTCGTATGTGTGTGTATTTTATTTATATATATTTATATGTGAGTGTAAAGTACATGCGCTACGGGGTAAAAAAATCAGGAAGCAAATACATGAGAGTTCTGGTTGCATTCTTGGAGGTAAGTAGGCTATATAATCTTTCAGCCCCTAACAACTGGCCTTTCCTTTGCAGCAGCATCATTTACAACAGAGGGTGAACAACTGTCAACGTGGGACACCCCCTTGTACATGCATCATGTACTGCCACTGTCGCTGTTATAGCTTTTTAGCTAAACTCCTTGAAAATGGGAGGAAACAATTTATCAGATTTTCTTCGATTTTTTTCCCTTCAGTCTGAACAGTCGATCTGATAAGCAGACAGAATAAGGATGATTGACACATGTGCCCCTCCCTCCATTCTTCCCTTTCACCCCTCCGTCCCCTCCCGCCCCCAGGAATCTAGTGTCATTGTTATCGGCTTTCCCTATTGAAACGGGTTTTCTCTTTTCTCTCGATTTTTTTTTATTTTTTGGAATTGCTGCAAACCGATACTCGTCCTTGACTTGACATTAATAGAATAATGATCAACCACAGGATTCGGCGGGAAAACCCCAACCAAAACCGGAATCTACCTTCATACGTCGGCCGTTGCGGTCATCCTATACTTCCGGTAAAAATCATCCTTTACTTCCCGGGAAATAAATTTTTAAAAAGGAGCGGGGGAAAAG
>JAFLJL010017170.1:62087-69587 GCA_018398815.1 Conus ventricosus | reverse complement strand
TGACCTTTTCAAGCAGGCCCAACACGTCTGATGTACTTCAGCACAATGTTCTGGGCCGGACTTGCATTGCAAACCAAGATATTTAAACTGTTTTCTATTTCTGTAGCCTGGCCAGGGCCATTGTTGAAAGACATGATGTCTGAGGCAATTCTTCCTTTGTAGATTCTTGAGAACTTGATGTGTTTTGGTGCCGCGCCGTTCAGGGTATTATTAGCTGCTTCACACATTGGACTGATCGAAAGGCCCCTGTTTTTTTTTTGTTCCTAGTGTTTTCGTGGCAGAGAACAGAAAGTAGGATGTCTCTGATTGCATTGAAGTCTGTCTTTGTGGATTGCACGGCGGTGATCCTCTGTTCCGAGAGTGAAACGACTGAGGAATCAGTTGTCTGAGTCTGTGCCTGCACACGTACTGGTCTGCATAAGTACGACAGTCCCAGCACATCAGCTTGTTAAAACGGTCCGCTGCTGCTGGGATCTTCTTCATCATCAGGTCAACGTTACCTTTGCATTTTTTTTTGTTCGTGTTTTCCAGGATCAGACTAGTGCGGCTCTTGATGTTATAAGCTAGCGCAAACTGAAGCACCCGTCTCTTTTTCTTTAGTTTTTGGAACGGGGCAACGAGGTTGTACTATGTTGTTTCTTGGCACGTTTGATGTAGGTCTCTGACAACAAATGCAGAGTGCCCGCACGCTGGTGACAACACTGGAAGTATCATAATCTGCCAGTGCCTGTGTAACACATTTGAATGGCCAGAAATCATCGTCACCCGTCCCCTCCTGTGCTGCCATGACTAGAAAACTGCGATTCCATTCCAATTGAAGACCACCTTCCTACTCTGAGGGCCTCTCCAAGCGGTCAGTGTTGGCAGAACACCCAGGACGATCCCCTGGGCAGGATACGGTTGGTCACTCTCGTGTCTGTGAAAGGCCCCTATATGACAATCTTTCATCTTTTAATGTGAACTCAATAGCGATGTAGTTTTTGTTTGTTTTTTTCCCCAGACTCGCGCTCAGTTGCCAGTGTGGTGGCATGTGTAGTAGTAGGTAGTCCCAGCCCTTTTCGATATAGTGTTTGCCTGAGGTGTGTTTCTGGATCCAGCTGAATTATTTACTTCTTTTTTTTTGGCATCATCAAAGTCCATTAGTTCATTCTCATATCCTGTTTGCTTAGTTCATCCATTTCCCCCACTAACTTCATTGTCCTTTCCCCCACTAACTTCACTGTCCTTTCCCCACTAACTTCACTGTCCTTTTCCACTAAACTTCACTGTCCTTTTCCCACTAACTTCACTGTCCTTTCCCACTAACTTCACTGTCCTTTTCCCCACTAACTTCACTGTCCTTTCCCCACTCACTTCACTGTCCTTTCCCACTACTTCACTGTCCTTTTCCCCACTAACTTCACTGTCCTTTCCCCACTAACTTCACTGTCCTTTCCCCACTAACTTCATTGTCCTTTCCCCCACTAACTTCACTGTCCTTTTCCCCACTAACTTCACTGTCCTTTCCCCACTAACTTCACTGTCCTTTCCCCCACTAACTTCACTGTCCTTTTCCCCACTAACTTCATTGTCCTTTCCCCACTAACTTCACTGTCCTTTCCCCCACTAACTTCATTGTCCTTTCCCCCACTAACTTCACTGTCCTTTCCCCACTAACTTCACTGTCCTTTCCCACTAACTTCACTGTCCTTTCCCCCACTATCTTCACTGTCCTTTCCCAAACTAACTTTACTGCTCCTTTTTCCCACTAACTTACTGCTCCTTTTTACCACTAACTTCACTGTCCTTTTCCCACTAACTTTTCTGTCCTTTTCCCCACTAACTTTACTGCTCCTTTTCCTCACTATACTGCTCCTTTTTCCCAGACCTTTACTGTCCTTTTTCCCACTAACTTCACTGTCCTTTTCCCACTAACTTTACTGCTCCTTTTTCCCACTAACTTTACTGCTCCATTTTCCCAGTAACTTTACTGCTCCTTTTTCCCACTAACCTCACTGTCTTTTCCACTAATTTACTGCTCCTTTTCCCCACTATCTTTTACTGCTCGTTTTTCCCACTAACTTTACTGCTCCTTTTTCCCACTAACTTCACTGTCCTTTTCCCCACTATCTTTACTGCTCGTTTTTCCCACTAACTTTACTGCTCCTTTTTCCCACTAACTTTACTGCTCCTTTTTCCCACTAACTTTACTGTTCCTTTTTCCCACTAACTTTACTGCTCGTTTTTCCCACTAACTTTCTGCTCCCTTTTCCTACTAACTTTACTGCTCCTTTTTCCCACTAACTTACTTCTCGTTTTTCCCCGCTAACGTTACGCTCCTTTTTTCCCACTAACTTTACTGCTCGTTTCCCCCACAAACTTCACTGTCCTTCTTCCCACTAACTTTACTGCTCCTTTTCCCACTAACTTTACTGCTCGTTTTCCCCACTAACTTTACAGCTCCTTTTTCCCACTAACTTTACTGCTCTTTTTCCCACTAACTTTACTGCTCGTTTTCCCACTAACTTTACTGCTCCTTTTCCCACTAACTTTACTGCTCCTTTTCCCACTAACTTTACTGCTCCTTTTTCTCACTAACTTTACTGCTCCTTTTCCCACTAAACTTTACTGCTCCTTTTCCCACTAACTTTACTGCTCCTTTTTCCCACTAACTTTACTGCTCCTTTTTCCCACTAACTTTACAGCTCCTTTTTCCCACTAACTTTACAGCTCCTTTTCCCCACTAACTTTACTGCTCGTATTTCCCACTAACTTTACTGCTCCTTTTTTGCCACTAACTTTACTGCTCCTTTTTCCCACTAACCTTACTGCTCCCTTTTCCTACTAACTTTACTGCTTCTTTTTCCCACTAACTTTACTGCTTCTTTTTCCCACTAACTTTACTGCTCCTTTTTCTCACTAACTTTACTGCTCCTTTTTCTCACTAACTTTACTGCTCCTTTTTCTCACTAACTTTACTGCTCCTTTTTCCCACTACTTCACTTTCCTTTTTCCCACTAACTTTACTGCTCGTTTTTCCCACTAACTTTACTGCTCCTTTTTCTCACTAACTTTACTGCTTCTTTTTCCTACTAACTTTACTGCTTCTTTTTACCACTAACTTTACTGCTCCTTTTTCTCACTAACTTTACTGCTCCTTTTTCTCACTAACTTTACTGCTCTTTTTCTCACTAACTTTACTGCTCCTTTTCTCACTAACTTTACTGCTCCTATTTCCCACTAACTTCACTGTCCTTTTCCCCACTAACTTTGCTGCTCGTATTTCCCACTAACTTTACTGCTCCTTTTTTGCCACTAAACTTTACTGCTCCTTTTTCCCACTAACCTTACTGGTCCCTTTTCCCACTAACTTTACTGCTTTTTTTCCACTAACTTTACTGCTTCTTGTCCCACTAACTTTACTGCTCCTTTTTCCCACTAACTTTACTGCTCCTTTTTCTCACTAACTTACTGCTCCTTTTTCTCACTAACTTTACTGCTCCTTTTTCCCACTAACTTCACTGTCCTTTTTCCCACTAACTTTACTGCTCGTTTTTGCCACTAACTTTTCTTCTCTTTTTCCCGCTAACGTTACTGCTCCTATTTTCCCACAAACGTTACTGCTCGTTTTTCCCAAAACTTCACTGTCCTTTTTCCCACTAACTTCACTGCTCCTTTTTTCGCCATAACTTTACAGCTCCTTTTTCCCACTAACTTTATGCTCGTTTTTCCCACTAACTTTACTGCTCCTTTTTCCCACTAACTTTACTGCTCCTTTTTCCCACTAACTTTACTGCTTCTTTTTCCCACTAACTTTACTGCTTCTTTTTCCACTAAATTTATCCTTCTTTTTCCACTAACTTTACTGCTCCTTTTCCCACATAACTTTACTGCTTCTTTTTCCCACTAACTTTACTGCTCCTTTTTCCACTAACTTTACTGCTCCTTTTCCCACTAACTTTACTGTCCTTTCCCCCACTAAACTTTACTGTCTCCTTTTCCCACTAACTTTACTGCTCCTTTCCCCACAAGCTTTAATGCTCCTTTCCCCCCACTAATTTTATTCTCCTTTTTCCCACTATCTTTACTGCTCTTTATTCCCCCACTAACTTTACTGCTCCTTTTTCCCACTAACTTTACTGCTCCTTTTCCCACTAAATTTACTGCTTCTTTTTCAGCACTAACTTTACTGCTCCCTTTTCCCCACTAAATTTACTGCTCCTTTTTCAGCACTAACTTTACTGCTCCTTTTCCCCACTAAATTTACTGCTCCTTTTTCAGCACTAACTTTACTGCTGCTTTTTCAGCACTAACTTTACTGCTCCCTTTTCCCCACTAAATTTCCTGCTCCTTTTTCAGCTCTAACTTTACTGCTCATTTTCCCCACTAAATTTACTGCTCTTTTTCAGCACTTACTTTACTGCTCCCTTTCCCCGCTAACTTTACTGCTCCTTTTTCCCCACTAAACTTTACTGCTCCTTTTCCTCACTAACTTTACTGCTCCTTTTCCCCACAACTTTACTGCTTCTTTTTCCACAAACTTTACTGCTTCTTTTCCCCATAACTTTACAGCTTCTTTTTCCCACCAACTTTACTGCTCCTTTTCCCACAACTTTACTGCTCCTTTTCCCCACTAACGTTACTGCTCGTTTTCCCCACTAACTTTACTGCTCCTTTTCCCTACTGATTATACTGCTCCCTTTTCACCACTAATTTTACTGCTCATTTTTCCGACTATACTGCCTCTTCTTCCCACTAACTTTACTGCTCCTTTTCCCACTAACTTTACTGCTTCTTTTTCCCACTAACTTTACTGCTCCTTTTCCCCACTAACTTTACTGCTCCTTTTTCCACTAACTTTACTGCTCCTTTTCCCACTAACTTTACTGCTCCTTTTCCCCACTAACTTTACTGCTCCTTTTTCCCACTAACTTTACTGCTCCCTTTTCCCACTACTTTACTGCTCCTTTTCCGCACTAACTTTATTGCTCCTTTTCCCGCCTAACGTTACTGCTCCTTTTTCCCACTAACTTTACTGCTCCTTTTCCCACTAACTTTACTGCTCGTATTTTCCCACTATTTACTGCTCCCTTTTCCCACTAACTTTACTGCTTTTTTCCCCTAACTTGCTGCTCCTTTTCCACTAACTTTACTGCTCCTTTTTCCACTAACTTTACTGCTCCCTTTTCCCACTAACTTTACAGCTCCTTTTTCCCACTAACTTTACAGCTCCTTTTTCTCACTAACTTTACTGCTCCCTTTTCCACTAACTTTACTGCTCCTTTTCCCCACTAACTTTACTGCTCCTTTTCCCACTAACTTTACTGCTCCTTTTCCCACTAACTTTACTGCTCCTTTTCCCCCACTAACTTTAGTGCTCCCTTTTCCCACTAACTTTACTGCTCCTTTTCCCACTAATCTTTACTGCTCCTTTTTCCCTCTAACTTTACTGCTCCCTTTTCCTACTAACTTTACTGCTCCTTTTCCCACTAACTTTACTGCTTCCCTTTTCCACTAACTTTACTGCTCCTTTTCCCCACTAACTTTACTGCTCCTTTTTCCCACTACTTTACTGCTCCTTTTTCCCACTAACTTTACTGCTCCTTTTTCTCACTAACTTTACTGCTCCTTTTTCTCACTACTTTACTGTTCCTTTTTCCCACTAACTTTACTGCTCCTTTTCCCACTAACTTTACTGCTCCTTTTCCCACTAACTTTACTGCTCCTTTTCCACTAACTTTACTGCTCCCTTTTCCCACTAACTTTACTGCTCCTTTTTCCACTAACTTTACTGCTCCTTTTCCCCACTAACTTTACTGCTCCTTTTTCCCACTAACTTTACTGCTCCGTTTTCCCACTAACTTTACTGTTCCTTTTTCCACTAACTTTACTGCTCCTTTTTCTCACTAACTTTACTGTTCCTTTTTCCACTAACTTTACTGCTCCTTTTTCCCACTAACTTTTACTGCTTCTTTTTCCACTAACTTTACTGCTCCTTTTTCCCACTAACTTTACTGCTCCTTTTTCCCATAACTTTACTGCTCCTTTTCCCCACTAACTTTACTGCTTCTTTTTCCCACTAACTTTACTGCTCCGTTTCCCCACTAACTTTACTGCCTCCTTTTCCCCCACTAGCTTTAATGCTCCTTTCCCCCCACTAATTTTATTGCTCCTTTTTCCCACTATCTTTACTGCTCTTTATTCCCCACTAAACTTTACTGCTCCATTTTCCCATTTTACGTTACTGCTCCTTTTCCCCACTAAATTTACTGTTCCTTTTTCAACACTAACTTTATGCTCCCTTTTCCTTACTAAATTTACTGCTCCTTTTCCCCACTAAATTTACTGCTCCTTTTTCAGCACTAACTTACTGCTGCATTTTCAGCACTAACTTTACTGCTCCCTTTTCCCCACTAAATTTACTGCTCCTTTTTCAGCACTTACTTTACTGCTCCCTTTCCCGCTAACTTTACTGCTCCTTTTTCCCCACTAACTTTACTGCTCCTTTTCCCCACTAACTTTACTGTCGTTTTCCTCACAAACTTTTCTGCTTCTTTTTCCCACAAACTTTACTGCTCCTTTTCCCCACAAACTTTACTGCTCCTTTTCCCCACAAACCTTACTGCTCCTTTTCCCCACTAACGTTACTGCTTGTTTTCTCACTAACTTTACTGCTCCTTTTACCTACTGATTTTACTGCTCCCTTTTCACCACTAACTTTACTGCTCCTTTTCCCGACTATACTGCCTCTTCTTCCCACTAACTTTACTGCTCCTTTTTCCCCACTATACTGCCCCTTCTTCCCACTAATTTTACTGCTCCTTTTCCCACTAACTTTACTGCTCCTTTTCCCCAATAACTTTACTGCTCGTTTTCCCACTAACTTTACTGCTTCTTTTTCCCACAAACTTTACTGCTTCTTTTCCCCATAACTTTACAGCTTCTTTTTCCCACCAACTTTACTGCTCCTTTTCCCCACAAACTTTACTGCTCCTTTTCCCCACTAACGTTACTGCTCGTTTTCCCCACTAACTTTACTGCTCCTTTTCCCCACTAACTTTACTGCTCCTTTTCCCCACTAACTTTACTGCTCCTTTCCCACTAACTTTACTGCTTCTTTTTCCCACTAACTTTACTGCTCCTTTTTCTCACAACTTTACTGCTGCTTTTCCCCACTAACTTTACTGCTCCTTTCCCCACTAACTTTACTGCTTCTTTTTCCCACTAACTTTACTGCTCCTTTTTCACTAACTTTACTGCTCCTTTTTTCCACTAACTTTACTGCTCCTTTTTCCCACTACCTTTACTGCTCCTTTTCCCACTAACTTTACTGCATCCCGCTCTCAGCAGTGGGCAGGCAGGAGGAGGGGGGGGGGAAGGGGGGGCTTATGCCAAAAGAAGAAAGGATCATGTTGTGTGTCCTATGCCACTCTTCACCAATGCAGTATGAAGCGCCACACTTGTCATTGCTGCATTCCTGTCTCGCTATGCCGCACATCATCAAACTGTTCACTAGTGCTA
>JAFLJL010017170.1:51762-61987 GCA_018398815.1 Conus ventricosus | reverse complement strand
AACGTGAAAAAATTTTCAGAAAAAAAAAAATTTTTTCCCGACTTTAAAGGTTTTTTTTAAAAAAAAAACAGAAACCCAAAAAAGGTTTTGTCTTCTCAGAGAAAAACCTAACCAAAGAAAAACCTCACATAAAGATAAAAACCTATACACGGGAAAAAGACAATGTTTTGTGAAAAGGGAGAAAATAAAAAGTTAGAAAAAACAGAACAAAGCAAAAATGAAAGTGCAAGATAGGAAGAGGAATGTAGAAAAGAAAAAGCGGTCCTCGCCCCTGACAGCTACCCCCGGGTAGAATCCTGTAACTACCCCCCAGGTAGAACCCTGATAGCTTCCCCAGGTAGAACCCTTATAGCTACCCCAGGTGAATCCGATAGCTCCTCAGGTGATCCTTTTAGCTCTCCGGTGAACCTGACAGCTATCCAGGTAGAAATTTATGCTCCTCCGGTAAAACCCTGACGTGTCCCCAGGTAAAATCCTTAAGCTCCCTCCAGGTAAAACCCTGATAGCTCCCTTTTCCCGGTGAACCCTAAAAGCTACCACCGAAAACCTGGGACGGGTACTTATCTGAGAAAAGTAAAAACCCCTTGACATACTTTAAAAAGCAGTCACAACCATTTTTTCACATGCTCACACCCTACAAGAACCAAATTTAAGTGAGAGAGCAGACGGAGCCAACAGGGTTAATAAACATGACCAGCTTCTGTGTCAGGGCGATTGTGCCAACTAGGGGTAATAAACTGACACAGAAGGTCTGTGTCGGCGATGCATGCATCCCAACTGGGGTAAAAAAAATGACAGAGTTCTGTGTCGGCAGATGCTGCCTCCCAAACTAGGGGTAAAAAATGAACGCAGTTCTGGGTCAGAGCAGTGACATGCCAATAGGGGAAAAAAACATGACACAGAAGGTTGTGCAGAGCAGTGCATGCCTGCCAATAGGGTAAAAACATGCCAGCTTTCTGTGTAGAGCGATGCAGCACTGCAACTAGGGGTAACAAACATGACACAAAAAGTTCTGTTTTAAGAAAAAATGAAGGCAGAAGGGCAGAAAAAGTTGGGGTCATCTCTCACAAGGGGTGAGTTACCTTTAAAAAAATATTTTGGGACTCCATCTAGTTTTATCACAGAGAGAGAGGGGAGAGAAGGAGAGGAGAGAGGAGAGGAGAAGGAGGAGAGAGGGAGGGAGAGGAGAGAAGAGAAGGGGGAGGAGAGGGAGAGAGGAGAGAGGAAAGAAGGGAAAATGGGATTTTTTTTAAAATGAAAAGAACTAAAAAAAAACCCCCATGCCGTAAAATAAGTACAAAACACCCATTGTTTTAAATTAAAGTTCAAATTTAGCTTATACCCACCATTGTTTTAATTCCAAAGTTCAATTGTGTTCTACCCCACTTGTTTTAATTCCCAAAATTCAAATTTTTGCTTCACCCACATTGTTTTAATTCCAAGTTCAATTGTGCTTCTCCACCATTTTTTTAAATTTAAAAATTTAATTGAGTTCACCCCAATTTTTTTTAATTAAAAGTTCATTGGCCCCAACGCGACCCTTTTGTCAACTTTGTTTCAAAACACAATGAACGTCAGCTAGTTACGTCAGAGGGGGGTGGATCTAAGGGGGTGTGTTGGGGGAAAACGGGGGTGGGGGTGGGGTGGGGGTGGAAGTAAGGGGAAAGGTGCTGCTGAAAAAACCCAGAATCTTTTCGCCACCACCAAGTTTTAAGCACCTGAAAAAAGTTAATTGTTAGTTAGGAATTCCTGAGTGTTTTTTTTGACTCACTTAAACGTTTGTCCGTTTCCCTTTTTTTCTCATTCTCCCCCCCCCCCCCACCCGCAAAACAACCACACACACACCACAAAACCCCACACCACACACAACACCCCCACACACTAGGGATAAAAAAGTAAAAAGTGGGTAAATCTTGCCCTTTGAAACCAACACGGAAAAATTTCATTAAGCTGGACAGCCTTTTAAAATTGATGAAGTCAGCAAATACAAAAAACGAACATCTAGTAGGGGGGGGAAAAAAACGCAGGAAACAACCCCTCCGTCTCTGTTTTGACTTGGCCTTGTTTATGTTTTTTTTTTCTGTTCCCTGCCTCATTTTTTTTTTAAAAAATAAAATAATTTTTATTTTCTTCAATTTTTTTTGTATGGTATCCGGGCCCAAAGCAGTAGGTGAATTTGTGCAAAATTATCGATTATGTGATTTTTAGATTTCCTAGTTGAGTAAGTTTTAAACTTGACTTAGGAACTATCGCTGCGCATTCTGTGACGGCAAAAAGAAGAGAGATAAGGGGAAAAGGGGGGTAAGAAGGGAGGGGGAAACACGGTGATTATTTTTATTACCTGACCAACACGGGAGAATTAAGAAAATCGAGAAACTGTTTGCCCAACGCTAGATCAACGCGTCCCAATGTTTTAGCGAATGTTACGGACAGGTGAAAATAATCAAAGTTTAGTAAAAGATCTTGATTCATTTTCTGTCCTTTAAAAATCCTCTTCCCTTTTTAAGCAACAAAGTCAATTTTGTTGCCCAGACCCCAGAGCTAGATGAAAAAGGGTTATGCGTTTTTCGTTTTTTCCCCTTTACTTTCACAGGGCCTGGGTGTGAGTGGTTTTTCTCACCTAGAAAAACGAGAGCAAAAGTTTCTTTGTCATGTCGTTCCGTGGTATGGGGTTGTTAAAAAGTTTTGCAAAAACAAGCGGGCCCCAAGGTCTTTTCCCTTTTCCCTGTCGACATTTCGAAAAAAAGATTACTCCCAAGGCAGGTGTTTTTTGGAAGGCCTGATTAAGGCTAAATGGGAGGGTTTGTTAAATCGATTACTCAAGAAATTTTAAACCCAAGCTCAAAGGGGGAACAATAAACAATTTGGGAAAACTCTTCCCCCATAAAAAAAACCTAATCGGTAACTTTTATTCCGACGGCATAGCCTTTTTTAAATTTGAAAAAAATCGGGTTTTAAAATTAAAATTCAAGTTTAAAAGGCGCCCCGTTTGAATAAAATTACATAAGTTAGGTTTTCTTATGGGGCAAGAGTTCCCCTATTCTTTATTGTTTACTGTTCCCTGCCTCATTTTTTTTAAAAATTCGAGAGAGAACGCTATAAAAGAAGATGAAACAAAAGAAACAAACGAACGCCCAAAAACTCATCGTTTGTATCTCTTAGGATGTGTGCTTTCCTAAAAATATTGTCGTGTTCACGGGCCGTAATGTTTCACAAAAATGTTTTTTTTTGCGACTCGCAATGTTTCCCGGGGGAATATGCTTTCCCAAAAGAGTGCAGACAGCTTAGAGGGTTAATGCTGTTTTGTGTGACGCGTCACGCGAAAACCCCCCGGAGCAGGGGGGGTGCAGGTTCAACAGTTTCGCCCACCGCCGACTGGTGCACAAAAGAGGCTTCCTTTTGGGGGGCGAGTGCATAGATAAGCGCACGTTTTCCCACTGTCTTTAGTGCATCAGATGGGCAACTTTTTCCCACGTCTTTAAAAAGCGTAAAAATGACGTCACAAATGGGGCAATTCTTGACTGCTTGTGTACGAAAAAAAAGTAAGAAAAAAAAGTTGGAAGGGGTTAAAGAAAACGGGGGAAAAAAAAAGCAAGTGGGGGTGGGGGGGGTGGGGGTGGGGGGAGAAAAAAAAAGGCAGAAAAATGGAGAAAATTTGCTTTTATGAAGGAAGAAAGAAACAAATAAAAAAAAAACCGGGGGAATAGACAAAGAAAAAAAAGGGGATGGGTAAAGTAAGGGAATCCCCAAACAAATAAAAAAAGGTGGGGGACAGTTGAAGTAAGAAAAGCCCAAACAAATTAACCCAAACAAAGAAAAGGTCGGGCAGTTGAAGTGGGAAGTACCAAAAAACAAATAAAAAAAGGTCAGGGACGTTAAAGTATGTCCCTCTGCATTCCCAAAAATTTTTGTGACTTTTTCACTGCAAAATTGACTTACGAAAGTTGGATGTCAGTCGTTTAACCCTGTTTTCCTACAATTTTTTTTTCCCGGGCTTTCATTGCTACTTTGAACCTGTGACGTTGCTGTTTCAAGAAGTCTCGACAAACTGTTACAAAATTTGTGTACTGGATCCCCTTCCATCACTTTATTTTCTGCAGGGCTGGAGTTTTGTTGCCATAATCCTGTGTGGTAAATGAATCCCCTTCTGGTGTTTCCCCCTGCAAAAAGCTGGTTGTCCGCCCTTTTTGGAAGAAACCCTCTCTTGACCCGAAAACCTAAAAAATTACGACCTGTCCCCAAAACTTGTTTTTTCTTTCAAAGATTTTTTAAAAGATAGCACTCTCCACTCCAAAACAATCTTGACCAAAACAATTTGCTCTATTTTTTTGCAGTCCGCCTATGCACTGGACAGTACAAAAACTGTCTGCTGAAAATAATAAACGATCTTCTCGCTGCTTGGAAACGGTAGGTTTCATGCTTCTCTTCTTGCTTGCCGCGCCTTTGATCCTTAAACACCCCACCCTCCTCCTAGACTTCAACACCTTTTTGGCATCCTTTCACGCTTTGGCATGGTTTTTTCTTCCTTTCGGGTTTCGAACCCAAATTGTCTCTGTAATGGTTTTTTTCAAGCTCTGCTGACTTGAATTATGGTTTTTTCCCCAAGGCTCTGTCCTTGGTCCCATTCTGTTTGTTCTTAACCCCCCATCCCCGGTTTTGTAGCCCATCATGCATTTCACCCACTGTTTTCCTCTGATGACAATAAATTACATTTCTGGTGACTTTTTTTCCCTCCCCTCCATCACGTCGCTCACAGCTCTGCATCTCTGACATAAAGGCAGGGGTGTTTGAAAAACTTCAGTTAACAAAAATTTGACAAAACTAAAACTGATTTTCATTCCCCCAAAACGGTCTGTCAAAATCTCTTTTCCTTCTTCTGCCAATTGGGTCCCTCCCTCTTCGACCTCTCCATGGAAAAATTTCTGGCGTTGTACTTGATCAGACCTCTCTTTCAAAATCGATTCTTCTATCTCCCCGCCTTGCTATGGGAGCTTCGGGAATTGTTCTTGGCCCCCTCTGTTGAAAAACCACAAGATCGGTTTCTGTTTCATTCTTTAAAGATTGACTACTGTAATTATCTTCTTGCTGGTGTCCAAAAATCTTCTTGAAAAATTGGCAGAAAGTTCAAAAAATTTTGTCCCCCCTTTGTCTTGAAATCTCCAAAAAACCTTCATTTTTTCTCCCTTGTTTAACTTTGCACGGGCCTTCCCTGTTGAAAAACGCATCAAGTACAAACTTTCTTTGCTCTGTTCGGGCTTGGATGGCCTCGCTCCATCTTTCCTCTCAAATTTGTCGACTTTTCCCTTCAGACAGCTTCGCTCTTCCCTTGACACTCGCATTCGGGCCCTTTTTTGGGGCCAGAAACTTGGTGAAGTTCTTTCTCTTTTCGGCTCCTTCCTGCTGGAACAATCCCCCTTCTGCACTCCGAACTCAAACGTCTTTTTTTTTCAAGTCCCCCCTCAAAACAATCTCTTCAAAAAAATTTTTGTCCTTCGCGGGGGTTGGGGGTGTGTACGTGTTGGGGTGTGTGGGGTGGTTTTTGTGTGTGTGTGTGTGTGTGTGTGTGTGTGTGTGTGTGTGTGTGTGTGTGGTTGTGTTGTGTTTGTGTGTGTGTGTGTGTGTGTTGTGGGTGTGGGTTGTTGTTTTGGGTTTGTGTGTGTGTGTGTGTGTGTGTGTTGTGTGTGTGTTAGGGTTAAATTGCGTAAGGCTTAGGGCTTTTGTTTAAAGATTAAGCGCAAAAAATTGTTCCTTTTTTATTATTATTTTATTTTAGTCCCAAAACAAATAAAAAAAGGTCGGGACGTAGAAGTAGGGAAGTACCAAACAAATGAAAAAGGTCAGGGACAGTATGAAGAAAAAGGGAAGTACCCAAAACAAATAAAAAAGGTCAGGGACTTTTATGAAGAAAGGGGAAAGTACCCAAACAAATGAAAAAAGTCGGGGACATTTAAAAAGGGGGGAAGTACCCAAACAAATGAAAAAGGTCGGGGGACAGCAGAAGAAGGAAGTACCCAAACAAGAAAAGGGGTTAGGGACAGTATGAAAAAAGTAAGAATGGAAGCAAAAAGGTAACCAGTGTAAAAAAAAAAAAAGGAAAATTTAAAAGGAAAGATAGGGGAGAGCGAAAGGGGAAAACAGTGGCGAGTGGAGAAACTAGGGAAAATGGGGAACAGTGGGAAAGAGTTAGGAGGGGGGAAAAGTGTAAAAAAAAGTGGGAAAAACATTGAAGCATTGGGGAAAGCTAACAAGTTTGAAAAAAAAAAGGGGATTGTTGGAAAAGACGGGGAAAAAAAGTGGGAAAGTTTGAAAAGGGTAAGGGACTGTTGGAAAAGCAGGGAAAAAAAAGGGGAAAAGAATTTTTTGAAAAGGGTAAGGGATTTGGAAAAGCAGGGGGAAAAAAGTGGAAAGTTTGAAAAGGGAAAGGGATTTGGAAAAGAAGGGGGAAAAAAGTGGAAAAAGAGTTTGAAAAGGGTAAGGGACTTTTGGGAAAAAGACAGGGAAAAAAGGGAGAAGGGCAAGAAAAGTTGGGAAAAAGATGGGGGAAAAAAAAATTTTGAATAGAAGGAAAAAATGGAAAATAAAAAAAAAAGGTAGGTGAAAGCAAAAAAAATTAAAAAAAAGGGGAAAAGGGAAAACGGGAAAAAAAAAAGTAATGAAAAAAATAGGCGTCAAAATGAAAGAAATTGGAAAAAGAAGGGAAAATGGGAAACAGAGTAAAAAAAAGTTGGTCGGGGGGGAAATTTGGGAAAAAAAGGGGAAAGACAAGAAAAGTAAGACAGGAATGGAAAATTAGAATATTGGAAAGGGTTTTAAAAAAAAGAAAGGAACGGAAGGGGAAAGTAGGAATGCGGAACAAAAAAAAGAACCTTAGAAAAGGGGGGGAAGCAGGACGCTGACAAAATGAAGTCCGAATGCAACAAAACTTAAAATTTTTTTTTTTCTTGAATGCGATTCCCAAAAAACCCTCGTTTACGATGTGCTTTTTTTGTTTTAAAAGTGTTTAAAAAGAAAATGAATGTGGTGGTATTTGTCCCCACCCCTCGGCACTGACTAATCTCCAGCACATACAGGGGCGAAAGTCAAGAGCCGCGCCAGTTGGCAGAGGGTGGCCAGAGGAGCGACGGGGGGTGGCCGGAGGGCAGGAGGGGGGGGAGGGTCTTTGAGGGTTTTGGTTTTCCCCCGGTGGTCTGCTCTGGTCTAATCGTGCGGGCCAAATCATGGGTGTTCCTTGGGTTGTGGTCCATAACCAGACTGCGGCCAAAACTGGGTGGTGGTGGTTTTTGTGCCCAAAACAAGACTGCGGGACAAAACATGGGTTCTTGGTGTTTTGTGCTCCTAAACACAGACTGCGGCACATCATGGGGTTTCTGGTGTTGTGTGCTCCATAAACACAGACTGCGGGGCCAAATCATGGGTGTTCTTGGGGTTGTGTGCCCCCCATAAACACAGATGCGGGCAAACCCAAAAATTGGTGGTTACCTGGTTTGTGGCTCCTTAAAAAGACTGCGAGCACAAATCATGGGGGATTACTCTTGTGTTTTTGTGCTCCATAAACACAACTGCGGGGACAAATCGGGGGTTCTTGTGTTGTGTGTCCATTAAAAACAACTGCGGGCCAAATCATGGGTGGTCACTTGGTTTGTGTGCTCCCTAAACCAGACTGTGGGCACAAATATGGGTGTTCTCTGGTGTTGTGTGCTCCTAAAAAAACGGGGGGGCACAAATCGGGTGTTCTTGGGTTGTGTGCTCCATAAACACAGACTGCGGGCACAAATCATGGGGGGGTCTAAAGTGGGTTGGTGTCCATAAACCCGACTGCGGGCACAAATCTCGGGGTTCTAATGTGGTGTTTGTGCTCCATAAAAACCACAGACTGCGGGCACAAATCTGGGTGGTCTATCTGGTGTTGTGTGCTCCCTAAATACCGACTGGGGGAAAATAATGATGTACTCCTTTGGTGTTTTGTGTCCAAAAATACTGATGCGGGCACAAAAATTGGTGTTCTATTGGTGTTGTTGCTCCATAAATAAGACGGCGGGCCAAAACAGGGTTTTGATGTGGTTTGGGGTTTTCTCCATAACCAGACTGCGGGGACAAATCATGGGGGGTTTTGTGGTGTTTTGTCTCCTAAACAAGCTGGGGCACAAATCATGGGGGGTCTGTTTTTGGGGTTTGGTGCTCCATAAACACAGACTGCGGGGACAAACATGGGGTGGTCTGAGTGGTGTTGTGTGCTCCTAAAAACAACTCGGGCAAAATCAGGGTGATCTATTGGGGTTGTGTGCTCCAAAAACAAGACGCGGGCACAATCATGGTGATTACCTTTGGGTTGGGGCTCCTAAACACAAAAATGCGGGCACAAATCATGGGGGGAGAAGAGGGCCGGGGGAAGGGGGGGGCGACGAAGGAGAGGAACGATTATTTCAAGGTTTTCCAAACACCCAACCCCCCCAAACCCCGTTCTTGCGGCCCAAACCCCCAACCCCCCCAACCCTGTTTCTGCGGGCCCGTGTCAAAAACTAGGAAAAAAGCTTTGAAGATAGTTTAAAAAAACGCCCCCCTGGGGGGGGGGGGGGGCCCCCTAAAACACTTATACTTTTTCTTCCTTTATCTTCTTCCACCCCTTCCCTCCTCCCCCTTTTTTCCCCTCCCCCCCTCCCCTCCCTAACCTTTTAATACTTTTCCAACAAAAAACTTTTCCCCCTTTCCCCCCAAATAGGGGCTACAAAAAACCACAACCCCCACAAAAGGGGGGAAAAAAAAAAAAAAAAAAAAAAAAAAAAAAAAATTTTAACTTTTGGTCTTCCTTCCCTTTCAAAAATTTTTCCCCCCCAAACTCCCTTTAATATCATTCCCCAACTCCAAAAATCAAATCCCCCCCCCCCCCCCCCCCCCCAAAAAAACCCACCACCAACCCCCCACCCCACCACCCCCCCCCCCCCCCCCCCCCCCCCCCACCCCCCAAAAACCCCCCCCCCCACCCCCCCCCCCCCCCCCACCCCCCCCCCCCCCCCCCCCACCCCCCCCCCCCCCACCCCCCCCCCCCACACCCCAAAACCCCCCCAAAAAAAATTTTAATAAATTTAATCACAAATCTAAATTTTAAAAATAAACTTAATAATACCTTTTTCTTATTAAAAACCTTTTTAAATTTTCAAGTTTTAAGATTAAACCCTTTGTTTTCATTTGACAATTACCTCCAAATCTACTGTCGGGGTCATAATTTAAAAAAACTTCTGACACGGAGCCAAGCAAAAATCGTGGCTTTTATTTTAATAGAAATATGAAAGTTTCCAATCGGATGAGCTATCAAAAAGCTTTTTATGGGTTTAAAAATCATTTTCATAAAAAACATTTGAAAAGCTAGTTTTAGGCCCGGAAGTTAACCGGAGGGAAGGAGGGAGGGTAGGGGGGGGGGGGGGTACAACCCCTGTTTTTTTTTTTTATTTTTGTGTTGTGTTTCGTTCCCCTCGAGTTAATTTGTAAGATTTTGGGATAGGGAAAGGGGGGGAATGGGGACAGTTCTGTGTTTCATACACCAGTTTTATTAGTTTTCTACACCCCGTTTTTTTGTTTACATCCCCCAGTTTTTGTAGTTTTCATAAACCCCGTTTTTGTTGATTTCTAACCCCCGTTTTATGTAATTACATAAACCCGTTTTTTTGTTTGTTCAACCCCGTTTTTGTGATTTCTTTTCCCCCGTTTTATGTGATTCTACACCCAGTTTTATGTGATTACTACACCCTTTTTATGTGTTAATCCCCAGTTTTGTTAAAATTTTACCCCAGTTTTTTGGATTACATACACCCAGTTTTTAGTTTTTACTACACCCAGTTTTTGTAATTTCATCACCCAGTTTTTGTGATTTTCTACACCGTTTTATGGATTCTACACCCGTTTTTGTTAAATTTCATCACCCCGTTTTTTGTAAATTTCATACCCAGTTTTATGTGATTAAAAACCCCAGTTTTTTGTAATTACAAACCCCAGTTTTTATGTAGATTACTCAACCCCTTTATGTGATTAAAAACACCATTTTTTTGTGTTACATACACCCCTTTTTTTGTTTTATTACATCAACCCGGGTTTTTTTTGTGATTCATACACCCCTTTTTTTGTGATTACATACACCCAGTTTTATGTGATTACATTCCCCTTTTAGGAGATTACATACACCGTTTTATTTATTACATACACCCAGTTTATAGGATCCCAACAAGCCAAA
>JAFLJL010017170.1:24262-41762 GCA_018398815.1 Conus ventricosus | reverse complement strand
CATTTACAGAAATATATATAAACACGCCCCTCTAAAAACGATTAGAGTACAAACATAATCCCAAACCGGAAAGGTACACTAAAGAGTTACAGGAGGCAGGTTATCTTAGAGATCTGTTTAAACAACATGGCTATGAAGAGGAATCTAGAATACTGAGAAATGCAATAAATTCACAGAAAGCGCAGAGAAAAAACCAAATACTATTGAGAACAAATTTTTAAATCAAATCAAACCCAAAATTGGTATGGGACTATTAACGAGCTTACAAACAATCAATCTTCTTCAAAATCAACTATAATTAAAGACAACTCTTTTCGAACAACTGAACACCCAACTTTTGCACTATAGCCAATAAAGTTGTCCCAGCTGATTCTTCAAGATCAAACGACCTTCATAAACTGAAACAATATTGCCATGATAAAAACATCACGTCTGAACTTTATATTCCACCAATAACAGTATAGAATCTAACACTACCTTACACACCTAAAACATCAAGTACCTGCGGGGTGGATGGCCTAGACGGCAAAATTCTCAAACTATCAGCTCCAGCAATTACAGATACGTTGACATACGTCTTCAATCAAATGTATCGACAAAAATCATTTTCCCAATAGTTTCAAAAAAAGCAAAAGTCATTCCTATCTACAAAGCGGGTGACAGCTCAGACCCTGCAAACTACAGCCAATCTAAATAAATTCCACTCTTTCCAAACCTTGGAAAAACACATAAACAAACACACATTACACCACCTTAATACATACCACTCTTCATCCAAGACAGTGTGGGTTCCGACAAAACCATTCATGCCACACAGCACTAAATCAACCTGGTTGAGACTGGCTAAACAGCATTAACAACAACAAATATTGTGGTGTCCTATTTATTGATTTCAAAAAAGCTTTGAGTGATAGACCATAACCTTTCTTCTTAGAAATTAAAAATTTAAAAGGCTTATCCACAGGAACTCTTTACGCTTTTTCACTCATATCTACACAAATAGGCAACAATGTGTGAAAATAATACAACCTTCTCTTCATTTCAAACAACTTTCCTGGCGTCCCACAAGGCTCTATCTTGGTCCCTTATTATTCACAATTTACATAAATTTGAATCTCCCTCACATATACATCCACCTGTGAACTTTTGCTGATGACACAACAATCCACCAAATCATTCTGAGTTACTGTTCTGCACAAACTTACAAGAAAGTGCGAATGTCCCGTGAAATGACTGAACAAATCACATTCGCTTCACCCTCAAAAACTAACCTGCTTCACAACCGGCAAAAAAGACAAAATCTCACTCTAAGTTTCCTCCTGTACACTAAAATGAACCCTTGAACAGGTCCCAAGCCTCAAAGTGCTAGGAATAACATGAAACAATATAGTTGGCAAGCTCACATAACCTCACTATGCAAAAAGTTTCACAGAAAGATTAATCAACTCTCCAAAATCAAACGCTTCCCTCGACCTCATAACGCAAGCTCTTTTTTCCAGTCTCATTTTCAATCATACATAGACTATGGATCTACTCTATGGGACTGTGCAAAGCGCTAACACTCTCAACCATTGTTAAGCCTGCACAAGCGAGCACTAAAAATTTAGTCCTCCTAAAAAGCAGTAGTCTTCGGACTCGGACTATAAAAAATTCAAGTTCTCCCATTAAGTCTGAGATTAGAATACAACAAAGGGATCATAATGCACAAGATTGTGTCTGGGGAAAGGCACCCTCAAAATAGTTCACAGATTCTCAATAAATTCCCAAGGGCTCTAAACCCCCCCTTCATGTCCCTGTTCCTAGAATTGGCTTATTCAAATCCAATTTTAACAATTCAGGTTCCTGTCAATGGAACCGCTCCCTAATCAACCAAACAACGCCAATGCATAACAACCTTCAAACACCATTATTTCAACCATCTTTTTGCCAGACTTGCATACCCGCCATAAATCCACCACCAATCACCACCACCCACTTGCCTTATGTAAAGTACCTGACTAATTTTGAAAGTGTTTTGACTTGAAATGCCATGTAAAGTTTTTTTGTTAGTAAGAAGTCTTATATGAGTACAAGTATGTGTGGTGGGGTGGGGTGTGTGGTGTGTTGTGTGTGTGTGTGTGTGTGGGGTGTGTGGTTTTGTGTGTGTGTGTTGTGTGGGTGTGTGATGTGTGTGTGTGTTGGTGTGCGTGTGTTCCTAGACCTCCTGCCCTCTTGTCATTCTGTCGAAAAGCTTTGTTCTTATGTGACTTTCTCTCTCTCTCTCTCTCTCCCCTCCTCTCTCCTTCCTCTCTCCTCTCTCTCTCTCTCTCTCTCTCTCTCCTCCTCTCTCCACTCTCTCTCCCCCTCTCTTTTCTCTCTCTCTCTTCTTTCACGGTTTTGCTGGAATGACTTGATTTATTATCCATATGACATCCCCTCCTACCCGTGGCGACTGGGGGGATCATTATGCATTTCCCACCTCCATTTGTGCTTTATTTCTTTCCCACCCCCCCCCCCGGTGTTCAAAATTGATTGTTTTGTATCTCTTTGGAATTTTTTTTATTGTCAGATTGTTCTAAACATGCTCTCTTATCGCACCCACTCTAAACCTCTCCTCCCCCCCCCCTCTCTCTCTCTCCCTCCCCCCCCCTCTCCTCTCCTCTCTCTCTCTCCCCCCCTCTCTCCTCTCTCTCTGCAGCTTACCCCCACTCCCTTCGCTCCTGCGTTCCCCTCTCTCTCTCTCTCATCTCCTCTCTCTCTCTCTCTCTCTCTTCCTCTCTCTCTCCTCCCCTCTCCATCTCTCCCCCTCTCTCTCTCTCAAAACTCTCTCTCTCTCCTCTCTCCCCTCTCTTCCTCTCCTCTCTCTCTCTCTTTTCCTCTCTCTCTCTCTTTTTTTTCTTTTTTTTTTCTCCCCTTTTTAAATTTTAATCCCCTATTGTATTGTAGTTCTAGTCACTTTGCAAGCTTCCTTTGTTGCCTTTTTTTATATTGTTGACCCTACACAGGGCGAGGACTGGATGTAAAAAAGCACATCAGTGCTTATCTATTACCTCGTAAATAAAGAATTTGTCTTCTTGTCTTGTCTTGTCTGCATAAGTACGACAGTCCCCAGCATATCACTTGCTAACGGTCCGCTGCTGCTGGGATCTTCTTCATCATCAGGTCAACGTTACCTTTGCATTTTTTTTGTTCGTGTTTTCCAGGATCAGACTAGTGCGGCTCTTGATGTTATAAGCTAGCGCAAACTGAAGCACCCGCTCTTTTTCTTAGTTTTTGGAACGGGGCAACGAGGGTTTTAAATATTTTTTCTCGGGACGTTTTTATGTAGGGCTCTGACAACAAATCAGAGTGCCCGCCATGCTATTGACAACACGGGAAGTGTCATAATCTGCCAGTGCCTGTGTAACACCTTTGAATGGCCAGAAATCATCGTCACCCGTCCCCTCCTGTGCTCCAAAGACTAGAAACTGCGATTCCATTCCCAATCTGAAGACCACCTTTCCCACTCTAAGGGCCTCTCCAAGCGTCAGTGTTGGCAGAACATCAATGTGCAACCCACGTTAAGGCTCTCAGATGTACAGCCAGTGTCACGTAACAGACCTGCATAGCCATGACTACAGTCTTCAATGTCAGCCCACTGTTCAGGCTCCAGATCTAGAACATGCTCTGGTAAAAGCCTCACTGACATTTGCCTCCTTTGTTTTCTGGGGAGGAGCATAAGGACACTCACTGGTCATGTGGAATTTTCCTCCACAGTGCCAACATGTCGCCCCTTGCGCACCAGAATGTGAACCTCTTTTGCCAGAAACCCCTGTTATGTTGACCCATTTTTGGTTGAAATTGGCTTTGCCCTTGGGTACGGTTTGAAAAGGATTTGTCCTCAAATACATAATTATTTTTGCAACCATAAACCCATGGTTTGGATGAAATCCACGTCCCCAAACCTCTTGTGCGATATCGCCCCCATGATCAAGAGGGCGGCCACGAGGCACAAACAGTTCACGACCATAGCCCTGATTTCCTGCGGGAAAAGCCACAACCGAAACCCTTCTTCCACAAATTTCTCGCTAGCGGAAGAGTAAAGAATGTAGCCAGAGTTTCGATTCTTCAACCCCTGACAAATGACAAAAAAATCTATTTTCCGACTTCCTGGCAAGAGACTGGTTGGATGGGCAACCCGGTACAGAATCCGCGAGACTCCACTTTCTTCAGCAGATTGGTATCGACGTTCGTGCAAAAAGACAGCAGGATCTCTTGACACATTATGATAAATTTGCTCCTGAAGGAAAAGATCGCGCAAACAGCCGAAAAACGTATCAATCTCTGCAAGATCAATGCCATGGTCCAAATTACCAGCACGGATAAGAAAAGGATAAGATCGAACAGATTTTTGCACATAAGCCCTCATATGTGCACTGAAATTTGCGCAAGAGCTCACTTTTCAAGAAGTTCCAAGTACATTTTTCTTCTTTGTAAGAGTGTGGTAAAGGACAATGCGCTCCTTCTCAGTAACGGCGAAGCATACAAGGGCCATTCCATCTTCAGTCCAACCACAAGACAAAGGCATGAGTTTCAAATCGAAACAAACTATCAATATCGTCATTCTTTTCATCATCTCCAGTCCATCCACAAGACACAGCATGAGTTTTTAAATCAAAACAAACTACAATCGTCATTCTTTCATGGAAAGCGGGAAGCTTTGGCACGTTACGATTTTTATGCGCACTACCCATTGCTTCTGCTAATCGCTATCTTCTTGTTCATACTTTGTGCTTTGGCAACCTCAAGATCCATTTTTCTCATTTCCAACTCATGGAGCATTTTCTTTCCTCCATCTCCATTTTTTTCTGTTCATCTCTGTCTGGTATCGTCTGAAGCCCCCTTTTATGACTGTATGTAATCAATCAACTTTTGTTCACTTTAGACTCAGGTTTTGGTCTTGTGCCAAATCTTCTTTAAACATCTCCATGTTTGGAGGAAAAGACACACAAAAAATCCAGATTGGAATGAAAAATACAAATTGAGTTTCATATACACTAACACACAAACGAAACGTGTTTTGAAAACAATGATCAAGTTTCCTTTCAACAATTAATACCAAGAATGTTCCCATTCCAGAACCAATGAAAAAGAAAAGGGATTTAACAAATTTCTTCAGAATCAAAGACTGAATTTACAAGTTTCCCAAAACGTGTAAAAATTTCAGAAAAAAAATCAATTTTTCCGACTTTGAAGGTTTCCTTTTAAAAAAACAGAACTCCAAAAAGGTTTTTGTCTTCTCAAGAAAACCTAACCAAACGAGAACCTCACATAAAGATGAAAACCATATACACTGGAAAAACAACTGTTATTGATGCTAAGGGAGAGAATCAAAAGTTAGAACAAACAGAACTAAGCAAGAATGAAAGTGCCAAGATAGGAAGAGGAATGTAGAAAAGATAAAGACGGTCCTCACTCCTGACAGCTACCTCCAGGTAGAATCCTGATAACTACCTCCAGGTAGAATCCTGATAGCTACCTCCAGGTAGAATCCTTATAGCTACCTCCAGGTAGAATCCTGATAGCTACCTCCAGGTAGAATCCTTATAGCTACCTCCAGGTAGAATCCTGACCAGCTACCTCCAGGTAAAATCCTTATAGCTACCTCCAGGTAGAATCCTGACAGCTGTCTCCAGGTAGAATCCTTAAGCTACCTCCAGGTAGAATCCTGATAGCTACCTCCAGGTAGAATCCTGAAAGCTACCTACCGTAAACCTGGGGACTGGTACTTATCTGAGACAAGTACAACACCTAGACACTACTTCTAAAAGCAGTCACACACCATTCATTCACATGCTCACATCACTACAAGAGACCGAATTAAGTGAGAGAGCAGACGCATGCACTGCCAACTAGGGATAATAAAACATGACACAGCAGTTCTGTGTCAGAGCAGATGCAGCACTGCCAACTAGGGGTAATAAACATGACACAGAAGGTCTGTGTCAGAGCAGATGCATGCACTGCCAACTAGGGGTAACAAACATAACACAGCAGTTCTGTGTCAGAGCAGATGCATGCACTGCCAACTAGGGTAATAAACATGACACAGCAGTTCTGTGTCAGAGCAGATGAAATGCACTGCCAACTAGGGGTAACAAACATGACACAGAAGGTCTGTGTCAGAGCAGATGCATGCACTGCCAACTAGGGGTAACAAACATGACACAGCAGTTCTGTGTCAGAGCAGATGCATGCACTGCCAACTAGGGGTAACAAACATGACACAGAAGTTCTGTTTAAGACAAAAATGAAGGACAAAAGGGAGCAGAAAGAAGTTGGGGTCATCTCTCACAAGGGGTGATTTTACCATTGAAAAATATCTTGGGACTCCATCATATTTTCTACTCACAGAGAGAGAGAGAGAGAGAGAGAGAGAGAGAGAGAGAGAGAGAGAGAGAGAGAGAGAGAGAGAGAGAGAGAGAAAGTTTCCCAACCTGTTCTAAACATGTTGCCAGGATTTTTTTTTAAACCAATGAAACATGATATCTTAACTAAAAACACAAAGCTCTCACTGCACGTCAAATAGTGACACAACACCACATTGTTTTAATTCCAAAGTTCAATTGTAGCTTCTACCACACATTGTTTTAATTCCAAAGTTCAATTGTAGCTTCTACCACACATTGTTTTAATTCCAAAGTTCAATTGTAGCTTCAACCACACATTGTTTTAATTCCAAAGTTCAATTGTAGCTTCTACCACACATTGTTTTAATTCCAAAGTTCAATTGTAGCTTCCTACCACACATTGTTTTAATTCCAAAGTTCAATTGTAGCCTCAACGCGACCTTCTTGTCAACTTTGTTAAAAAACACAAAAATGAACGTCCAAGTTCTCAAAGGGAGGGATATCTAAGGGGTATTTTTGCAAAGCGGTGGTGGGGGGGGGGTGGGGGATGGAAAGTACGGGGAAGGATCGACTGCAAATGACCCCAAAGAACTTTTTTCCGCCACACACCAAGTTTAAAGCACGCTGAAACTTTACTGAGTTAGGAATTCACTGTAGTTTTTTTCACTCACTTAATCTGTTGTCCTTTCCTTCTTTCTCCACTCACCCCCCCTCCCCCCCACCCGCCCCCCCCCACACACACACAACAACAAAACCCACACACACACCCCCAACACACACACAACACACACACACACACACATAGAGGAAAACAGAAACAATGGGAAACCCTTTTTGCCCCTAAGAAACCAAACACAGAGTAATTTTCATTCAAGCTGCACGCCTTTTAAACTTGAATGAAGCGAAAAATACAAAAACGAACAATCTAGATGGGGAAAAACAAGCGCGGCAAAAAACCCCTCCGTCATCATAGTAATGACTTGGCACTTGTTTACTTTATTGTTTACGTTCCTGCCTCATTTTTTTTTTAAACTATAAAGGAAATTTGTTTTTTCTCAATCAGATGGTATTCCGGAAAGACGTAGTGAACTTGTGCAAATTTACGATTATGGTTTTAAAAGATTTCCTACGATAACTAAATAAAGTTTAAACATTGACTTAGGAACATCGCTGCAGCTTTCTTGACGGGACTAAAAGAAAACGAAAAAAAGGGGGAAAAGAGATGGGAGAAAAGAAGGGAGAGGAAACCACGGGAAAATTATTTATACCTAACAATCACGAGAGAATTAAAAAAATCGAGAAACTGCATAGACCAACGCGTAGACAACCCCGAGACCAAAGTGTACCTGAATGTAACGGACACGATGAAAATAAATCAAACGTTTAGAAAAAGAATCTCTGTTCAGTTTCTGTCCTTTAAAACCTCTCCTCTTTAATCAAACAGATCAATATTTTTTGCCCAGATCCAGAAAACTGAAAAATGTTATGCTTCTTTCGTTATTCCCCCCCCAACATTAAACACAGGGGCCCGTGTGTGAGTGGATTCTCACACTAAAAACCGAGAGCCAATTTTCTATGTCGTGTTCGTTCCGTGGTCATGGGGGTTTTTAAACAATGTTTTTCGAAACAACGGGCCCCACTCTTTTCCCTTTTCCCGTCTGACATACTTCGAAAGAAAAGATTTCTGCCCAAGGGAGGGGATTTTTGGAAGGCCTGATTCAAGGCCCGAAAAACGGACGCTTTGCTTAGAACGATTATCCAAACAACTTGACAAGCCCAAACTCGAAGAGAACAATAAACAAGTAGGGGAACCTTGCCCCCCAAAAAAAACCTAACTCAATAACTTTTATTCAGACTGGGATACCTTTTTAAAAATTGAAAAAACAGGTTTGAATAAAATTCAAGTTTTAAAAACTGCCCATCGAAAAAAACTACCAATTAGGTTTTCTTTTGGGCAAGAGTTACCCTATTTCTTTATTGTTTACTGTTCCCTGCCTCATTTCATGTTCAAATTCGAAGAGAACGCTATAAAAGACAGATGAAACAAGAAGAAACAAAACGAACGCCACAAAACACCATCGTTGTATCTCGTAGGATGTGTGTTTTTCACTAGAAATATGTCGTGTGTCACAGGCCGTATGTTTCACAAAATGCGTTTTTGCGACTGGGACAAATGTTTGCCGGGGAAAATATGCATATCTAAAGAGTGCAGACAGCTTAGAGGGTTTTCAATGCTGCTTTGTGTAGACGCGTCACGCGATAACAAGCCGGTAGCAGCGGGGTTGCAGGTTCAAGCAGTTTCGCCACACCGCCGACTGGTGCACAAACTGAGGCATCCTGTGGGGGCGAGTGCATCAGATAAGCGCACGTTTTCCCACGTCTTTAGTGCATCAATGGGCACACGTTTTCCCACTGTCTTTAAAGAACGCGTGCTAAACATGACGTCACAAATGGTGCAATTTTTGACTGCTTTGTCGAAAAAAAAGTAAGAAGAAAAAGTTGGAAGAGGTTGAAGAAAACAGGGGAAAAAAAAGTCAAGTGGGGTGGGTGGGGGTGGGGTGGGGGAGCAAATAAAAGGCAGAAAAGTGGAGAAAAATTGTCTTTTATGAAGGAAGAAAGAAAAAATAAAAGAAAACCCCGGGGGGAATAGACAAAGACAAAAAGGGATGGGTAAAGAAAGGGGAAGTACCCAAACAATGAAAAAGGTCAGGGACAGTATGAAGTAAGAAAAGAAACCAAACAAATATAGTACCCAAAAATGAAAAAGGTCAGGGACAGAAATGAAGTAAGGGAAGTACCCAAACAAATGAAAAAGGTCGGGGACAGTATGAAGTATGTCCCTCTGACATTCCACAAAAATTTTTTGTGATTTTTTCACTAGAAAAATTTAGACTTATCCGTGAAAGTCTGGATGCTCAGCAGTACGAAACCTGAAATTCCATACAACTCTTTTTCCGGCATTTCAATGACGACTTTGAACCTGTGACAGTTGCTGTTGTCAAAGAAGTCATCGCCCAGACTGAAATCAAAACTTGTGTACTGGATCCTCTTCCATCTATTTTTATTATCTGCATGCATGGATTTTTTGTTGCCAATATCACTAGTGTGGTAAATGAATCTCTCACTTCTGGTCGTTTCCCACCGAAACTAAAAGCTGCTGTTGTCCGACCTCTTTTGAAAAAACCCTCTCTTGACCCTGAAAACCTAAAAATTATCGACCTGTCTCCAACTTGTCTTTTCTTTCAAAGATAATTGAAAAGATAGCACTTCTCCAACTCCAAAACCCATCTGACCAAAACAACTTGCTCTATTCGTTGCAGTCCGCCTATCGCACTGGACACAGTTACAGAAACTGCTCTGCTGAAAATAATAAACGATCTTCTCGCTGCTCTGGATAACGGTCAGGTTTCACTGCTCTCTCTTCTTGACTTGTCCGCTGCCTTTGATACCTTTGATCACGTCCACCCTCCTCACTAGACTTCAACACACTTTTGGCATCTCTTCTCACGCTTTGGCATGGTTTTATATTTTACCTTTCTGGTCGAACCCAAATTGTCTCTGCCCAAGGGTTTTTTCTTCAAGCTCTGCTGACTTGAATTATGGTGTTCCCCAAGGCTCTGTCCTTGGTCCCATTCTGTTTGTTCTATATACCCAACCCATCTCGATATTGTAGCCCATCATGACATTTCACACCACTGCTTCTCTGATGAAAAATCAAATCTACATTTCTGGTGACTTTTTCTTTCCTCCCTCCATCATCGATCGCTCACAGCTCTGCATCTCTGACATAAAGGCATGGATGACTTGCAACAAACTTCAGTTAAACAATGACAAAACTGAACTGACTTCATTCTCCCAAAACGGCTCATGTCTACAATCCTTTTCCCTTCTTCTGCCCAAACTTGGTACCTCCCTCATTCAGACCTCTACCACTGTGCGAATCTAGGCGTTGTACTTGATCAGACACCCCTTTTCAAAATCAGATTTCTTCTATCTGCCGTCCTTGCTACTCGGAGCTTCGGCGAATCAGTTCTGTGCGCCACCTTCTGTCTGAAGAAGCCACCAAGACTCGGGTTTTTCTGCTTTCATTCTTTCAAGACTTGACTACTGTAATTCTCTTTTTGCTGGCTGCCCCACAGAATCTTCTTGAAAAATTGCAGAAAGTTCAAAATAATGCTGCTCGCCTTGCCCTTGAAATCTCCGAAAACCCCTCATGTTTCTCCCTTGCTTAAATCTTTGCACTGGCTTCCTGTTGAAAAACGCATCAAGTACAAACTTTCTTTGCTCTGTTACAAGGCATTGGATGGCCTCGCTCCATCTTACCTCTCTAAACTTCTGTCGACCTATACTCCTTCTAGACAGCTTTCGCTCTTCTCTGACACTCGCATTCTGCAGATCCCTCGTTTTCGGGCCAGAACACTTGGTGAACGTTCTTTCTCTTTTCGGGCTCCTTCCTGCTGGAACAATCTCCCTTCGCACTCCGAAACTCAAACAGTCTTTCTTCTTTCAAGTCCTCCCTCAAAACAACTCTCTTCAAAACATAATTTTTCTGCTCCTTCGCTGGTGTGTGGGTGTGTACGTGTGTGTGTGTGTGTGTGGTGTTTTGTGTGTGTGTGTGTGTGTGGGGTGTGTGGGGTGGGGTGTGTGTTGTGTGTGTGTGTGTGTGTGTTTTTTGTGTGTTTTTGTGTGGTGGTGTGTTTTGGTGTGTGTGTGTGGTGTGTGTGGGTGTGTGTGGTGTGGTGTGGTGTGTGTGTGTTAGGGCTTATTGCTGTAAGCGCTTGGGGCTTTTGTTTAAGATTAAGCGCACTAAATTTTCCCTTTAAATTATTATTATTATTTTTATTAAGTACCCAAACAAATGAAAAAGGTCAGGACAGTATGAAGTAAGGGAAGTACCCAACAAATGAAAAAGGTCAGGACAGTATGAAGTAAGGGAAGTACCCAAACAAATAAAAAAGGTCAGGGACAGTATAAAGTAAGGGAAGTACCCAAAAAAATGAAAAAAGTCAGGGACAGTAGAAGTAAGGGAATTTACCCAAACAAATGAAAAAGGGGGTCAGGGACAGCAGAAGTAAGGGAAGTACCCAAACAAACAAAAAGGTTAGGGACAGTATGAAAAAGTAAGAATGGGAAGCAAAAAGGTAACCAGTGTAAGAAAAAAAAGGGAAAATTATAGGAAAGATAGGGAGAGAGCGAAAGTAGGAAACAGTGGCAAGAGATGGGAGAAACTAGGGAACTATGGGGAAACAGTCGGAAAGAGTTAGGAGTGGGGAAATGTAGTACAAAGTGGGAGGAACATTGGAAGCAGTAGGGGAAAGCTAACAAGTTGAAAAGGAAAGGGATTTTTGGGAAAAGACAGGGAAAAAAGTGGAGAAGAGTTTGAAAAGGGTAAGGGACTGTTGGAAAAACAGGGAAAAAAGTGGAGAAGAGTTTGAAAAGGTAAGGGACGGGTTGGAAAGACGGGGGGAAAAGTGGAGAAGAGTTTGAAAAGGGAAAGGGGACTGTTGGAAAAGACAGGGAAAAAAGTGAGAAGATTTAAAAAGGGGTAAGGGACTGTTGGAAAAGACGGGGAAAAAAAAAGTGGAGAAGGGCAAGAAAAGTTGGGAAAAAGATCGGAAAAATTTGAATATGAAGGAAAAAATGGAAAATATAAGAAAAGGTAGGTGAAAGCAAGAAAGATCAGAAAAAGTGGAAAGGGAAAACTGGTAAAAAAAAGAAATGAAAAAAAAGGCAGTACAAAATGAAAAGATAATTAGGAAAAAGAAGGGAAAATGGGACAGAGTAACAAAAGTTGGTACGGTGGGAAAAGTTGGGAAAAAAAGGAAAGACAAGAAAAGTAAGACAGGAATGGAAAATTAAAGAAATGTAGGAAAGGTTAAAAAAAAAAGTTAAGGAACAGGAAGGGGAAAGTAGGAAATGCAGGAACAAAAAAAAGAACCAGTAAAAGAAGGTAGGAAGCAGTGACGCTGACAAAAATGAATGTCCGAACTAGCAAAAATACTTAATTTTCTTTTTCTTGACATGCGATTGCACTAAATCCTCGTTTACGATGTGCTTTTTGTGTTAAATGCTGTAGAAAGAACAATGAGATTGGTGGTATTTGTCCCCACCTCCTCAGTGCACTGACTAACTCTCCAGCACATACAGTGGCGAAAGTCAGAGCCGCGCCAGTTGGCAGATGGTGGCCAAGGAGCGACGGGGGGTGGCCGGAGGCGCGACGGAGGTGGGGAGGGTCTTTGAAGGCATTTTGGCTTTTCCCCCCGTGTGGTCTGCTCTGGTCAAAAACAGCCTGCGGGCAACATGGGTGGTTCTCTGGTGTTGTGTGCTCCATAAACACAGACTGCAGGCACAAATCATGGGTGGTCTGATGTGGTGTTGTTGCTCCATAAACACAGACTGCGGGCACAAATCATGGGTGTTCCTGGTGTTGTGTGCTCCATAAACACAGACTGCGGGCACCAATCATGGGTGTTCTCTGTGTTGTGTGCTCCATAAACACAGACTGCGGCACAAATCATGGTGTTCTCTGGTGTTGTGTGCTCCAAAACACAGACTGCGGGCACAAATCATGGGTGGTTTTACTCTGGTGTTGTTGCTCCATAAACAGACTGCGAGCACAAATCATGGGGGATCTACTCTTGTGTTGTTTTGCTCCATAAACACAGACTGCGGGCACAAATCATGGGTGTTCTCTGGGGTTGTGTGCTCCATAAACACAGACTGCGGGCACAAATCATGTGGTCTACTCTGGTGTTGTGTGCTCCATAAACCACAGACTGTGGGCACAAATCATGGGGTTCTCTGGTGTTGTGTGCTCCATAAACACAGACTGCGGGCACAAATCATGGGTGTTCTCTGGGGTTGTGTGCTCCATAAACACAAACTGCGGGCACAAATCATGGGTGGTCTAATGTGTGTTTTTGCTCCCCTAAACCACAGACTGCGGGCACAAATCATCGGTGTTCTAATGTGGTGTTGTGTGCTCCATAAACCACAGACTGCGGGCACAATCATGGTGGTCTACTCTGGTGTTTTGTGCCCATAAAACCGACTGCGGCACAAATAATGAGTGTACTACTCTGGTGTTTTTTTGCTCCATAAATACTGACTGCGGGCACAAATCATGGGTGTTCTACTCTGGTGTTGGTGCTCCATAAAACAGACGGCGGGCACAAATCATGGGTGTTCTGATGTGGTGTTGTTTGCTCCATAAACACAGACTGCGGGCACAAATCATGGGTGGTCTGATGTGTGTTGTGTGCTCCAAAACACAGACTGCGGGCACAAATCATGGGTGGTCTGATGTGGTGTTTGTGTGCTCCATAAACACAGACTGCGGGCACAAATCATGGGTGGGCTGATGTGGTGTTGTGTGCTCCCTAAACACAGACTGCGGCACAAATCATGGGTGATCTACTCTGGTGTTGTGTGCTCCATAAAAAACAGACTGCGGGCACAAATCATGGGGATCAACTCGGTGTTGTGGGCTCCATAAACACAGACTGCGGGCACAAAATCATGGGTGGGAGAAGAGGGCCGGGAAGTGGGCGACGAAGAGAGGACGGATTATGTTCAAGGTATTCCAAACACCCAACCACCCCAACCCTGTTCTCTGCGGCCCAAACACCCAACCCCCCAACCCTGTTCTCTGCGGCCCAGTGTCCCAAAAAAAAATAGAAAACAGCTTTGAAGATAGCTTAAGGAACGCCCCTCTGGGGGAGGGGGGGGGGGGCTGCGGGAGGGAGAAGAAAGTAAAGACATTGTCAAAGGGGAAGTCCATCGGCACATGTAGTAGACAATGTACACATGTGTAACCTAGCTCTCCCGACCTCGCTGTCCCTCTCTCTCCTTTGCCCATCAGTCTTTCCCCCTCCCAGTCCCGTGGAACGACCTTTGGTTGAGAGTACTTGATTCACTGAATCGGAATGACTTCTGTTGCTGCCTCCTCCTCACCCTACATACGCTTGTGTTCGTACACACACACACACCACACACACACACAAGGAGAGAGAGAGAGAGAGAGAAGAGGGGAGAGAGGAGAGAGAGAGAGAGAGAGAGAGAGAGAGAAAAAAGAGAGAGAGAGAGAGAGAGAATCTGAGACTGGGTGTGAGTGGTCGAAGGATTAGGCCTTGGCCCATTTCAATGAATGAGTACGCACCAGGAAACACACAAACAGTCCATCTTACATAATACATTCCCAAACTCCAAGAAATGCAAATAGCACACACACACACACACACACACACACACAACACACACACACACACACACACACACGCACACAAAACACACGCACGCACACACACACACATGCACACCCCACAACACACACACACACACACACAAAACACACACACCACACAACAAACACACACACACACCCCACACGCACGCACGCACCACGCACGCACGCACGCACGCACACGCACACACACACACCCCCACACACCACACACACACACACACACACCACACACACACCCCCACACACAAAAAAGAAGGATCAAGGTAAATGGATTAAAACAGAGCAAATGGCTGGGGGAACTAGAGAGATATACTTGCATATGAATACTTTTATTGTACTGTATATGGGAAAGGATTACCGTTTTATCAAATCTTTTAGACGAGATTTGGGAAAGATTAACCGTTTGTCTCATTTGACAATTAACAGCTAAAACGGAACGAAGTCTACTGTCGAGTATCAGGAAACTGAAAAAAAAACTTTCATGACCCAGAGAGCCAAGCAAAACATCGTGGGCTTGGGGTTTGAAGCTAGAAGTAGTGAAAGCATCCAATCGGATAGCTACAAAATGCTTTCTATGGGTTTAAAAAATCATCTTTACAAAATACATTTGAAAAGCTCGTTTTTAGGCCCCGGAAGTTCAACGGAGGTCAATGGAGGGGAGGGTAGGGGGTGGGGGTGGTACTAACTCGGTGAATTTTTTTGCATTTGTGTGTTTGTTTCTCGTTCCAGTCGAGTTAATTTGTAAAGATTTGGGAGTAGGGAAGGGTGGGAATGGGGACAGTTCTGTAGATTACATACACCCCGTTTATGTAGATTACATACACCCAGTTTATGTAGATTTCATACACCCAGTTTTATGTAAAATTACATACACCCAGTTTTATGTAGATTACATACACCCCTTTTATGTAGATTACATACACCCAGTTTATTAAAAGATTACATACAAACCCCCTTTTATGTAATTACTACACCCAGTTTTATGTAGATTACATACACCCAGTTTTATGTAGATTACATACACCCAGTTTTATGTAGATTACATACACCCAGTTTTATGTAGATTACATACACCCAGTTTTAAAGTATTACATACACCCCGTTTTATGTAGATTACATACACCCAGTTTATGTAAATACATACACCCAGTTTTATGTAGATTACATACACCCAGTTTTATGTAGATTACATACACCCAGTTTTTTTGTAGATTACATACACCCCAGTTTTATGTAGATTACATACACCCATTTTATGTAGATTACATACACCCATTTTATGTAGTTACATACACCCAGTTTTATTTTAGATTACATACACCCCCGTTTTATGTAGATTAATACACCCAGTTTTATGTAGATTACATACACCCAGTTTTATGTAGATTACATACACCCATTTTATGTAGATTACATACACCCAGTTTTATGTAGATTACATACACCCAGTTTTATGAGAATTAAAAACCAACAACCATTTTAAGTAATTACATAAACCCCTGATTTAGGAGGTTATCCCCGGGTTTTAATTTGTAAATTACATACAATTTATGAGGAAATCCGACAAAACAAACTGATCCCCCTTTATGACTCTCAAAGTAAAAAATGGTCCCGTCCGGAAGGTGCTTCCCAGTAAATTTCTTAACTTTTGGTAAAGTGAAAAAAATGTTAAAAACCGGAGGTTAATTTTACTCTCGCATTAAAGGGAAAGGGTATATACTGACATACTCAACCGTAAGTATTTACCCATATGAAGGTTGGTTCAGGGAAATTTGGCTTTTTAATCTTTTTGTAGGAAGGGGGGGAAAAATAGTGGGGGGGTTAATAGGGGGGTTTGGGGTGGGATGGGTTTTGTGTTTGGTTGGGAGGGAAAAAGGGATTTCATATTAAATGTGCTTGTGTTGTTTAATATATAGTTGAGAGTTTGTTTGGTGTGCTTTTTGGATTTTTTTCACTATGGGTTTATTTTATGTGGTGGGGGTTGGAGAGGGGGGAGGAGGGGGGGGTTGGGGGGAGAAGGGGTTTTGTGGATGTGTGAGTTGTTTGTGCTTGTGTGAATAATGTTATTTGCATTTTTTAAAGTCTCTTTTGAGTTATAAATAAAATATCGTATATAACCATATTTCTTTTTAAAAGTGTGTTTCAAGGTTTTATCAAAAAATTTTGGGGTTTTTGTTGTGTGTGTGAGTGCTTTTTACTTGTTTTGGTTTGTATGGATTCTGTACAATGTTAAATAATGTGGGGGCCCCTTATTGTGATTTTATTGAATTAGATGTGTTCTTAAACGTTTAATGCACCCATTAATTTTAAGCACATCTTTTGAGATTAAAAAAGCAAATCATTCAAATATTATAAAAAAAAATATTCCCATTTTTTTTCGTCTTTATCAAAAATTTGTTCCTTATTTGCAGCTCCCTTTTAAAACCAAAACATTTGGTTCGAATGGAATTCGTCCCGGTTCATTAAATCTTCTCCTCTTTATTTAAAACTTTTCAACACTTTTCTCCCCTTTTCACCGCACACTTCTTTTTATAACAAACCCACAAAAACATTCCAAAGGATTTGGGGGAAAAAAAATACAACCATTTTTTTTGCATGCACGCAACGCGGCCGTCCACGCAGCTCGCAAACAGAAATACACAAACAACAAAACACTTCCCACCACCTCCCCACCCCCCCCCCCCCCCCCCCCCCCCCCCCCCCCCCCCCCCCCCCCACAAACACACCAACCCCCAGCGCAAAGCACGCACGCCCCCCCCCCCCCCCCCCCCCACGCACGCACGCACGCACACCAGCACGCACGCAACCAACCACCCCCACCCACACACACACACACAACCCACACAACAACACACACAATCGCGCACCAGCTGGGTCGTGTTCATAC
>JAFLJL010017170.1:10000-23262 GCA_018398815.1 Conus ventricosus | reverse complement strand
CCTTTCCTACTTCTTTTTCATCCACTTTTCTTCTCTTCCACTTCCCCACCGTACCAACTTTTGTTACTCGTCCTATTTTCCCTTCTTTTTCCTAATTATCTTTTCATTTTGTACTGCCTATTTTTTTCATTACTTTTTTTTACCAGTTTTCCCTTTCCACTTTTTCTGATCTTTTCTTGCTTTCACCTACCTTTTCTTATATTTTCCATTTTTTCCTTCATATTCAAATTCTTCCCGATCTTTTCCTAACTTTTCTTGCCCTTCTCCACTTTTTTCCCTGTCTTTTCCAACAGTCCCTTACCCTTTTCAAACTCTTCTCCACTTTTTTCCCTGTCTTTTCCAACAGTCCCTTACCCTTTTCAAACTCTTCTCCACTTTTCCCCCTGTCTTTTCCAACAGTCCCTTACCCTTTTCAAACTCTTCTCCACTTTTTTCCCTGTCTTTTCCAACAGTCCCTTACCCTTTTCAAACTCTTCTCCACTTTTTTCCCTGTCTTTTCCAACAATCCCTTTCCTTTTTCAAACTTGTTAGCTTTCCCCTACTGCTTCCAATGTTCCTCCCACTTTGTACTACATTTCCCCACTCCTAACTCTTTCCGACTGTTCCCCATAGTTCCCTAGTTTCTCCCATCTCTTGCCACTGTTTCCTACTTTCGCTCTCTCCGTATCTTTCCTATAATTTCCTTTTTTTTTCTTACACTGGTTACCTTTTTGCTTCCTATTCTTACTTTTTCATACTGTCCCTAACCTTTTCGTTTGTTTGGGTACTTCCCTTACTTCATGCTGTCCCTGACCTTTTTCATTTGTTTGGGTACTTCCCTTACTTCATACTGTCCCTGACTTTTTTCATTTGTTTGGGTACTTCCCTTACTTCATACTGTCCCTGACCTTTTTTATTTGTTTGGGTACTTCCCTTACTTCATACTGTCCCTGACCTTTTTCATTTGTTTGGGTACTTCCCTTACTTCATACTGTCCCTGACCTTTTTCATTTGTTTGGGTACTTAATAATAATAATAATAATAATAAGGAACATTTAGTGCGCTTAATCTTAAACAAAAGCCCTAAGCGCTTACAGCAATAAGCCCTAACACACACACACACACACACACACACACACACACACACACACACACACACACACACACACACACACACACACACACACACACACAACACACACACACACACACACACACACACACACACACACACACACACACACACACACACACACACACACACACACACACACACACACACGTACACACCCACACACCAGCGAAGGAGCAGAAAGATTATGTTTTGAAGAGAGTTGTTTTGAGGGAGGACTTGAAAGAAGAAAGACTGTTTGAGTTTCGGAGTGCAGAAGGGAGATTGTTCCAGCAGGAAGGAGCCTGAAAAGAGAAAGAACGTTCACCAAGTGTTCTGGCCCGAAAACGAGGGATCTGCAGAATGCGAGTGTCAGAGGAAGAGCGAAGCTGTCTAGAAGGAGTATAGGTCGACAGAAGTTTAGAGAGGTAAGATGGAGCGAGGCCATCCAATGCCTTGTAACAGAGCAAAGAAAGTTTGTACTTGATGCGTTTTTCAACAGGAAGCCAGTGCAAAGATTTAAGCAAGGGAGAAACATGAGAGGTTTTCGGAGATTTCAAGACAAGGCGAGCAGCATTATTTTGAACTTTCTGCAATTTTGCAAGAAGATTCTGTGGACAGCCAGCAAGAAGAGAATTACAGTAGTCAAGTCTTGAAAGAATGAAAGCAGAAACCAGAGTCTTGGTGGCTTCTTCAGACAGAAGGTGGCGCACAGAACTGATTCGCCGAAGCTCCGAGTAGCAAGGACGGCAGATAGAAGAAATCTGATTTTGAAAAGAGAGTGTCTGATCAAGTACAACGCCTAGATTTCGCACAGTGGTAGAGGTCTGAATGAGGGAGGTACCAAGTTGGACAGAAGAAGGAACAGAGATTGTAGACATGAGCCGTTTTGGGAGAATGAAGATCAGTTCAGTTTTGTCATTGTTTAACTGAAGTTTGTTGCAAGTCATCCATGCCTTTATGTCAGAGATGCAGAGCTGTGAGCGATCGATGATGGAGGAGAGGAAAGAAATGTCACCAGAAATGTAGATTTGATTGTCATCAGAGAAGCAGTGGTGTGAAATGTCATGATGGGCTACAATATCAGAGATGGGTTGGGTATATAGAACAAACAGAATGGGACCAAGGACAGAGCCTTGGGGAACACCATAATTCAAGTCAGCAGAGCTTGAAGAAAAACCATTGACAGAGACAATTTGGGTTCGACCAGAAAGGTAAGAATAAAACCATGCCAAAGCGTGAGAAGAGATGCCAAAAGTGTGTTGAAGTCTAGTGAGGAGGGTGGAGTGATCAATGGTATCAAAGGCAGCGGACAAGTCAAGAAGAGAGAGCAGTGAAACCTGACCGTTATCCAGAGCAGCGAGAAGATCGTTTATTATTTTCAGCAGAGCAGTTTCTGTACTGTGTCCAGTGCGATAGGCGGACTGCAACGAATAGAGCAAGTTGTTTTGGTCAAGATGGTTTTGGAGTTGGAGAAGTGCTATCTTTTCAATTATCTTTGAAAGAAAAGACAAGTTGGAGACAGGTCGATAATTTTTTAGGTTTTCAGGGTCAAGAGAGGGTTTCTTCAAAAGAGGTCGGACAACAGCAGCTTTCAGTGCAGGTGGGAAACGACCAGAAGTGAGAGATTCATTTACCACACTAGTGATATATGGCAACAAAACATCCATGCATGCAGATAATAAAGTAGATGGAAGAGGATCCAGTACACAAGTTTTGATAACAGTCTTGTCGATGACTTCTTTGACAACAGCAACTGTCACAGGTTCAAAGTCAGTCAATGAAATGCCGGAAAAGAGTTGTATGGAATATCAGGTTCAGATACTGACTGAGCATCCAGACTTTCACGGATAAGTCTAATTTTGCTAGTGAAAAAGTCACAAAATTTCTGTGGAATGTCAGAGGGACATACTTCATACTGTCCCTGACCTTTTTCATTTGTTTGGGTACTTCCCTTACTTCATACTGTCCCTGACCTTTTTCATTTGTTTGGGTACTATATTTGTTTGGATACTTTTCTTACTTCATACTGTCCCTGACCTTTTTCATTTGTTTGGGTACTTCCCTTACTTTACCCATCCCCTTTTTGTCTTTGTCTATTCCCCCTGTGTTTTCTTTATTTGTTTCTTTCTTCCTTCATAAAAGACAATTTTTCTCCACTTTTTCTGCCTTTTATTTGCTCCCCCCACCCCACCCCCACCCACCCCCACTTGACTTTTTTTCCCCCTGTTTTCTTCAACCTCTTCCAACTTTTTCTTCTTACTTTTTTTTCGTACACAAGCAGTCAAGAATTGCACCATTTGTGACGTCATGTTTAGCACGCGTCTTTAAAGACAGTGGGAAAAACGTGTGCCTATCTGATGCACTAAAGACAGTGGGGAAAACGTGCGCTTATCTGATGCACTCGCCCCCAACAGGATGCCTCAGTTTGTGCACCAGTCGGCGGTGTGGCGAAACTGCTTGAACCTGCACCCCGCTGCTACCGGCTTGTTATCGCGTGACGCGTCTACACAAAGCAGCATTGAAACCCTCTAAGCTGTCTGCACTCTTTAGATATGCATATTCCACCGGCAAACATTGTCGAGTCGCAAAAACGACATTTTGTGAAACATTACGGCCTGTGACACACGACAATATTTCTAGTGAAAGCACACATCCTAACGAGATACAAACGATGAGTGTTTTGTGGCTGTTCGTTTTGTTTCTTCTTGTTTCATCTGTCTTTTATAGCGTTCTCTCTCGAATTTGAACATGAAATGAGGCAGGGAACAGTAAACAATAAAGAAATAGGGTAACTCTTGCTCCCATAAGAAAACCTAACTTAGTGTAAGTTTTATTCAAGACTGGGACAGCCTTTTAAACTTGAATTTTATTCAAACCTGATTTTATTCAAGTTTAAAAGGCTATGCCAGTCGTGAATAAAAGTTACTCTGAGTTAGGTTTTCTTATGGGGGCAAGAGTTACCCTACTTGTTTATTGTTCTCTCTCGAGCTTGGCTTGTCAAGTTGTCTTGAGATAATCGATTCTAAGCAAAGCCAGTACCGATTTCAGACCTTGAATCAGGACCTTCCAGAAATCACCTGCCTTGGCAGTAATCATTTCTTTCGAAAGTATGTCAGACAGGAAACGGGAAAAGACCGTGGGGCCCGCTTGTTTCGCAAAACATTGTTTAACAACTCCCATGACACACGGAACGAACACTGACATAGAGAACTTGTGCTCTCGTGTTTTCTAGTGTGAGAAATCCACTCACACACCAGGCCCTGTGTTTAATGTATGGGGGAGAATAACGAAAGAACGCATACACATTTTTCAGTCTAGACTCTGGATCTGGGCAACAATATTGATCTTGTTTGCATTAAAGAGGAAGAGGATTTTAAACGGACAGAAACTGAATCAGAGATTCGTTTATCTAAACGTTTGATTTATTTTCATCGCTGTCCGTATACATTCAGCGTACACATTGGTCTACGCGTTGATCTACGCGTTGGTCTATGCAGTTTCTCGATTTTTCTTAATTCTCTCGTGATTGTGTCAGGTAATAAAGATAATCACCTGTGGTTTACCTCTCCCTTCTTATCTCCCATCATCTTTTCCCCTTTATCTCGTCTTCTTTTAGTCCAGTCACAGAATGCTGCAGCGATAGTTCCTAAGTCAATGTTAAGCTTTACTCAGTTATCAGTAGGAAATCTTAAAATCACACTAATCGATAATTCTGCACAAGTTCACCTACTGTCTTGCCGGAATACCATACATGATTGAAGAAAATCAAATTATCCTTTATGTAGTTGAAAACAAAATGAGGCAGGGAACAGTAAACAATAAACAGTAAACAAGTGCCAAGTCATTACTATGATGACGGAGGGGTTGTTTGCCTGCGCTTGTTTTTCCCCCACTACTAGATTGTTCGTTTTTGTATTTGTCTGACTTCATTCAAGTTTAAAAGGCTGTGCCAGTCTTGAATGAAAGTTACTCTGTGTTAGGTTTTCTTATGGGAGCAAGAGTTACCCTACTTGTTTACTGTTTATCCTCTATGTGTGGTGTGTGTGTGTGTGTGTGTGTGGTGTGTGTGTGTGTGTGTGTGTGTGTGTGTGTGGTGTGTGCGTGTGTGGGGGGGAGGGGGGAGTAGAGTGAGAGAAAGAAGGAAACGGACAAACAGATTAAGTGAGTCAGAAAAACACTACAGTGAATTCCTAACTAACATGATAAACAGTTTCAGCTGTGCTTTAAACTTGGTGTGTGGCGGAAGAAGATTCTTGGCGTCATTAGCAGTCAGCATCCTTCCCTGTACTTCCATCCCCACCCCACCCCCACCACCCGCTTTCGCCAACACTACCCCTTAGATCCATCCCTCCCTCTGACGTAACTATGCTGACGTTCATTGATGTGTTTTGCAACAAAGTTGACAAGAAGGTCGCGTTGAGGCTACAATTGAACTTTGGAATTAAAACAATGTGTGGAGAAGCTACAATTGAACTTTGGAATTAAAACAATGTGTGGTAGAAGCTACAATTGAACTTTGGAATTAAAACAATGTGTGGTTGAAGCTACAATTGAACTTTGGAATTAAAACAATGTGTGGTAGAAGCTACAATTGAACTTTGGAATTAAAACAATGTGTGGTAGAAGCTACAATTGAACTTTGGAATTAAAACAATGTGGTGTTGTGTCACTTATTTGACGTGCAGTGAGAGCTTTGTGTTTTTAGTTTAAGATATCATGTTTCATTGGTTTAAAAAAAATCCTGGCAACATGTTTAGAACAGGTTGGGAAACTTTCTCTCTCTCTCTCTCTCTCTCTCTCTCTCTCTCTCTCTCTCTCTCTCTCTCTCTCTCTTCTCTCTCTCTCTCTTCTCTCTCTCTCTCTGTGAGTAGAAACTATGATGGAGTCCCAAGAATATTTTTCAATGGTAACTCACCCCTTGTGAGAGATGACCCCAACTTCTTTCTGCTCCTTCTGTCCTTCATTTTTGTCTTAAAACAGAACTTCTGTGTCATGTTTGTTACCCCTAGTTGGCAGTGCATGCATCTGCTCTGACACAGAACTGCTGTGTCATGTTTGTTACCCCTAGTTGGCAGTGCATGCATCTGCTCTGACACAGACCTTCTGTGTCATGTTTGTTACCCCTAGTTGGCAGTGCATGCATCTGCTCTGACACAGAACTGCTGTGTCATGTTTATTACCCCTAGTTGGCAGTGCATGCATCTGCTCTGACACAGAACTGCTGTGTCATGTTTGTTACCCCTAGTTGGCAGTGCATGCATCTGCTCTGACACAGACCTTCTGTGTCATGTTTATTACCCCTAGTTGGCAGTGCATGCATCTGCTCTGACACAGAACTGCTGTGTCATGTTTATTATCCCTAGTTGGCAGTGCATGCGTCTGCTCTCTCACTTAATTCGGTCTCTTGTAGTGATGTGAGCATGTGAATGAATGGTGTGTGACTGCTTTTAGAAGTAGTGTCTAGGTGTTGTACTTGTCTCAGATAAGTACCAGTCTCCAGGTTTACGGTAGGTAGCTTTCAGGATTCTACCTGGAGGTAGCTATCAGGATTCTACCTGGAGGTAGCTATAAGGATTCTACCTGGAGACAGCTGTCAGGATTCTACCTGGAGGTAGCTATAAGGATTCTACCTGGAGGTAGCTGTCAGGATTCTACCTGGAGGTAGCTATAAGGATTCTACCTGGAGGTAGCTATCAGGATTCTACCTGGAGGTAGCTATAAGGATTCTACCTGGAGGTAGCTATCAGGATTCTACCTGGAGGTAGTTATCAGGATTCTACCTGGAGGTAGCTGTCAGGAGCTGAGGACCGTCTTTATCTTTTCTACATTCCTCTTCCTATCTTGGCACTTTCATTCTTGCTTAGTTCTGTTTGTTCTAACTTTTGATTCTCTCCCTTAGCATCAATAACAGTTGTCTTTCCAGTGTATATGGTTTTCATCTTTATGTGAGGTTCTCGTTTGGTTAGGTTTTCTCTGAGAAGACAAAACCTTTTTGGAGTTCTGTTTTTTTTAAAAGAAACCTTCAAAGTCGGAAAAATTGATTTTTTTTCTGAAAATTTTACACGTTTTGGGAACTTGTAAAATTCAGTCTTTGATTCTGAAGAAATTTGTTAAATCCCTTTTCTTTTTCATTGGTTCTGGAAATGGGAACATTCTTGGATATTAATTGTTGAAAGGAAACTTGATCATTGTTTTCAAAACACGTTTCGTTTGTGTGTTAGTGTATATGAAACTCAATTTCGTATTTTTCATTCCAATCTGGATTTTTTGTGTGTCTTTTCCTCCAAACATGGAGATGTTTAAAGAAGATTTGGCACAAGACCAAAACCTGAGTCTGAGTGAACAGAAGTTGATTGATTACATACAGTCATATAAGGAGAGGCTTCAGACGATACCAGACAGAGATGAACAGAAAAAAATGGAGATGGAGGAAAAGAAAATGCTCCATGAGTTGGAAATGAAGAAAAATGGATCTTGAGGTTGCCAAAGCACAAAGTATGAACAAGAAGATAGCGATTAGCAGAAGCAATGGGTAGTGCCGCATCAAAATCGTACGTGCCAAAGCTTCCCGCTTTCCATGAAAAGAATGACGATATTGATAGTTTGTTTTGATTTGAAACTCATGCTGTGTCTTGTGGATGGACTGGAGATGATGAAAAGAATGACGATATTGATAGTTTGTTTCGATTTGAAACTCATGCCGTGTCTTGTGGATGGACTGAAGATGAATGGCCCTTGTATGCTTCGCCGTTACTGAGAAGGAGCGCATTGTCCCTTTACCACACTCTTACAAAGAAGAAACATGTCACTTGGAACTTCTTGAAAAGTGAGCTCTTGCGCAAATTTCAGTGCACATATGAGGGCTTATGTGCAAAAATCTGTTCGATTCTTATCCGTTTCTTATCCGTGCTGGTAATTTGGACCATGGCATTGATCTTGCAGAGATTGATACGTTTTTCGGCAGTTTGCGCGATCTTTTCCTTCAGGAGCAAATTTATCATAATGTGTCAAGAGATCCTGCTGTCTTTTTGCACGAACGTCGATACCAATCTGCTGAAGAAATGTGGAGTCTCGCGGATCAGTACCGGGTTGCCCATCCAACCAGTCTCTTGCCAGGAAGTCGGAAAATCAGATTTTTTATGTCAGTGTCAGTGTTGAAGAATCGAACTCTGGCTACATTCATTACTCTTCCGCTAGCGAGAAATTTCGTGGAAAGAAGGGTTTCGGTTGTGGCTCTTCCGCAGGAAATCAGGGCTATGGTCGTGAACAGTTTGTGCCTCGTGGCCGCCCTCTTGATCATGGGGGCAGATATCGCACAAGAGGTTTCGGACGTGGATTTCATCCAAACCATAGGTATGGTTAGCAAAATAATTATGTATTCTGAGGACAAATCCTTTTCAAACCGTACCCAAGGGCAAAGCCAATTTCAACCTAAAATGGTCAACATAACAGAGGGTTTCTGGCAAACAGAGGTTCACATTCTGGTGCGCAAGGGGCGACATGTTGGCACTGTGGATGTAAATTCCACATGACCAGTGAGTGTCCTTATGCTCCTCCCCAGAAAACAAAGGAGGCAAATGTCAGTGAGGCATTACCAGAGCATGTTCTAGCATCTGAGAGCCTGAACAGTGGGCTGCACATTGAAGACTGTAGTCAATGGCTATGCAGGATCATTGTTACGTGACACTGGCTGTACATCTGAGAGCCTTAACAGTGGGTTGCACATTGATGTTCTGCCAACACTGACCGCTTGGAGAGGCCCTTAGAGTAGGAAGGTGGTCTTCAGATTGGGAATGGAATCGCAGTTTCTAGTCATGGCAGCACAGGAGGGGACGGGTGACGATGATTTCTGGCCATTCAAAGGTGTTACACAGGCACTGGCAGATTATGACACTTCCAGTGTTGTCACTAGCATGGCGGGCACTCTGCATTTGTTGTCAGAGACCTACATCAAACGTGCCGAGAAACAACATAGTACAACCTCGTTGCCCCGTTCCAAAAACTAAAGAAAAAGAGACGGGTGCTTCAGTTTGCGCTAGCTTATAACATCAAGAGCCGCACTAGTCTGATCCTGGAAAACACGAACAAAAAAAATGCAAAGGTAACGTTGACCTGATGATGAAGAAGATCCCAGCAGCAGCGGACCGTTTAGCAAGCTGATATGCTGGGGACTGTCGTACTTATGCAGACAAGACAAGACAAGACAAGACAAAATTCTTTATTTACGAGGATAATAGATAAGCACTGATGTGCTTTTTTACATCCAGTCCTCGCCCTGTGTAGGGTCAACAATATAAAATAAAAGGCAACAAAGGAAGCATGCAAAAGTGACTAGAACTACAATACAATAGGGGATTAAAATTTAAAAAGGGGAGAAAAAAAAAGAAAAAAAAGAGAGAGAGAGAGAGAAAGAGAGAGAGAGAGGAGAGAGAGAGAGAGAGAGAGAGAGAGAGATGAGAGAGAGAGAGAGATGAGAGGAGAGAGAGAGAGAGGAGAGAGAGGAGTGAGAGAGAGAGAGAGAGAGAGAGAGAGAGAGAGAGAGACGCAGGAGCGAAGGGAGTGCGGGGTAAGCCTGCAGAGAGAGAGAGAGAGAGGGGGAGAGAGAGAGAGAGAGAGAGAGGGGGGGGAGGGAGAGAGGAGAGGGTGGGGGAGAGAGAGGCTAGAGTGGGTGCGATAAGAGAGCATGTTTAGAACAATCTGACAATCAAAAATTCCAAAGAGATACAAAACAATCAATTTTGAACCCGGGGGAGGGGGGGGGGAAGAAAAAAAAGCACAAATGGAGGTGGGAAATGCATAAGATGGCCCAGTCGCCACGGGTAGGAGGGGATGTCATTGGATAAAAAAAATCAAGTCTTCCAGAAAAACGTAAAAGAGGAAAAGGAGAGAGAGGGGAGAGGGGGGAGAGGAGAGAGAGGAATGGAGAGAAGAGAGAGAGAGGAGAGGAGAAGGGAGGAGAGGGAGAGAGAGAGAGAAAGTCACATAAGAACACAAGCATTTCGACAGAATGCAAGAGGGCAGGAGGGGATAGGAAAACACCCACACACACACACCACCACCACACACAAAAACCACACCACACAAAACACACACACACACCACACACACCCACAACACACACACCCACCACCACCCACACAAACACATACATGATCTATAAGACATATTATAAAAAAAAATAACATAATGTGATTTCAAGTCAAAAACACTTTTAAATGTCAGGTACATAAATAAGGCAAGGGGGTGGTGGTGATTGGTGGTGGTTTATGGCGGAGTATGAAATACTGGCACATAAGTTTTGAAAAAATGGTTTTTGAAGGTTGATATGCTTTGGCTTTTGTTTGGTTGTTCGGGAGCGATTCCATTGAAGGAACGAATATTTTAAAACGGATTTGAATCCCAATTCTAGGAACGGGGACATGAAGTTTGGGGTGGCCCTTTGAGGAATTTATGGGGAATCTGTGAACTAATGTTGAGGGTGCCTTCCAGACACAATCTTGGATTATGATCCCTTTGTTGTATTCTATTCAGACTTAAGGGGAAAAAACTTGAATCTTTTTATAGTCCGAGCCCAGAAAGATCTGTTTTTGGGAGGACTATTTGGTGCTCGCTTGTGCAGGTTAACAATGGTTTGAGAGTTTTTAGCGTAGCACAGTCCCATAGAGTAGATCCATGTCTATGTTTGATGAATATGAGACGGAAAAAAGAGCTTGCGTAAATGAGGCGAGGAAGCGTTTGATTTGGAGGTTAAAAAACTTTGTGAAACTTTTTTGCATGTGGGGTTATGTGAGCTTGCAATATTTGTTATCAATTGTTTTTCCCTAGCACTTTGAGGCAGTAACTGTTCAAGGGTTCATTTTTAATGTACAGGAGGAAACTTAAGAGTGAGATTTTGTTTTTTTGCCTGGTTGTGATAAGCATGGATTTTTTTTTTTGAGGGTAAAGCGACAGTGATTTAGTTCTTCCATTTCAGAGATCATTGCACTTTTTTGTAAAAGTTTGTCAAAAACAGTAACATCAGAATGATTTGTGTGGTTTGTTGTGTCATCAGCAAAAGTTCCAGGTGGATGTGATAGTAGAGGGAGATCATTGATGTAAATTGTGAATAAAAAAGGGCCCCAAAGATAGACCCTTGGGGACGCCATGGGAAAGTGTTTAAAAATAAAGAAAAGGGTTGTTTTAAATTTTACCATTTTTCCCCTATTTGTGAGATATGGGAAAAAGGAAAGATTCCCTGTGGATAAGCCATCATTTTAATTTTTAAAAGAAGGTTATGGTCTTCCATCAAATGTTTTTTTTGAAATAAATAAATGGGAAACCCCCAAATATTTGTTGTTGAAATGCTGTTTAGCATCATAACCAGGTTGATAGTGCTGTGGGGCAGAATGGTTGTGTCGGAACCCACACTGTCTTGGATAAAGAAAAGGGGTATGTATTAGGTGGTGTAATGTGGTTTGTTTTGTGTTTTCCAAAGGTTTGGAAAAGAGGGGAAATGTTTTGAGATTGGTCTGTAGTTTGCGGGGTTTTTGGTGTCACCGTTTGTAGATGGAATGACTTTTGTTTTTTTTGAAATATTGGGAAAATGATTTTTGTCGATACATGTTTAAAGGGATTTATGTCAAGTATCTGTAATTGTGGAGTGATAGTTTGAGAATTTTTTTCGTTAGGCCACCACCCGCAGGTATTGCTGTTTTAGGGTGTAAGGAGTGATGATTCTAAAACTGTTTTGGGGGAATTAAAGTTCAGACGTGAGTTTTTTTCATGGAATATTGTTTCAGTTTTGAAAGGGGTTTGATCTTGAAGAATGCTGTGACAACTTATTGGCTATAGTGCCAAAATGGGTGTTCAGTTTTTCGCAGAGTGTCTTTAATTATAGTGATTTTTAAGAATTTTATTGTTTTTAGCTCGTTAATAGCTCTCCTCCCAAATTTTTTGGGTTCTATTTGATAAATTAGTTCTCAATGTATTTGGTTTTTTTTCTGCGCTTTTTGAATTTATTGCATTTTTCCGTATTCTGATTCCTTTCATAGCCATGTTGTTTAAGAGATCTCTAAGATAACCTGCCCCCTGTAATCTTTAGTGTACCTGCGGTTTTGGGGGTTTGTCGTACTCTAAACGTTTTTGAGGGGCGTGTTTTCATATATTTCTGAAATGTTTGCCAAAAATTCCCCGACTTGGTCGTTTTGTTGTAAACGGATGGGATTTGAGCTAAGCAAGATGTAGAGAATCTGGTTTTTAAAATTTTTAAGCAACGGTTTGGTTATTTTTGGTCCCCTTTTTTGGGAAATTTTTTCTCCTTTTTTGGGCCTGTGACACACACTGGGGAATGATCATACGTTAGAACGGGGCAAGGCTTCGCTATGTGAGTTTTATCTGAAAATAAATAGGTCGATAAGTGTTTAGAGTTTGGTGTGCTCTCGTTGGAGATTTGATGAGTTTATGCGGTTAAAAAAATTTAATGCTTGCGTCCATTTATTTTGGCTTTTTAGAAGGTCTGTGTTAAAGTCTCCCAGTAAAATAATTTCCTTGGATTTATGAGACTGCATCCCTTTCGGGAAAAAATTTGTCGACCCCGTTTACTCTTTTGATGGGGTTCCCGTGCGAATCAACCAAAAGGGAAGGGTTTTTTCAGCTTACTTCTATCCAGCACTTTTTACCGTTTCGTTCTGGGTAGAAGTCGTTTTTAAGCTAAAGGGGTTTTGTGATGAAGATAAGAAGACCCGTTCTTTCGTTTGTGAGGATCTTTCCCGGATTACGTTATATCCTGGAATAGCTACATCATTGTCCGGGAATGTGTGTAGTTAATCTGGATTTAGGGCCCTAAATATGAAAGGGTTTACCCTGGTTCCAAATCAGGTTGATTATTGATGTTTGTTAACTGCAGTTGGATATTAAGGTGAAAAATTCGAAGTCCTTTTTTTGATGGCCCAAAGAAGGTTCTTTCCATTTGTAGTTGTGCACTGATGTATGATGGAGGAGAGATTTGACGTTAATGACGTTAGGGTTTGTATGATCAAGGAACCCATAAAATCACATAAAAGGAGGAAAAAGGGTTTGGTTTAACACTGTGACAACTTTTGGGGAAAACCAAAATGTATGAGAAGAAAGGAAAAACTTCACGTATTATGTCAGTAATTTCCCCGAGCGTGGTACTGATGGATACACTTTT